>CM018692.1:45660086-45860086 GCA_009363875.1 Mikania micrantha
CATATGTGCCCGAGAGTCTACCGATTGATTTAGAGTTTCTCAGAGAGGATGTTCACATTGGAGTAAGATTTCAGTAACTAAAGGCCCTGATCATTGATAATCTACGAGAAGGCTTGGCGAAGATCTGTGAAACCTCAACGAAAAAAGAATGACATTAGCTCCTGAAGAAAGAGAACGCAGAACTTTAGAAAGAGATCGAAGCACTTAAAGGATCTAAGCATGCTATTAGGAAGAAAAGACTGATGGTGATAAGGAGAGAAAGAAAAGTAGAAAAGACAGATGATGACAAAAAAGATGATGACGATAAGAAAAGATGATGATGACAAGGAGAAAGATGATGATGATGATGATGATGACGGAGATGATAAAGGGAAGATCAGGGAAAGAGGGCCAGAGCAAGAAAGAGGATGAGCCCTCTGATGATGAAGGTGGCGATGATACCGGAAATCCATCTTCTTTAAGTAAACCCATAGACGCATATGATGACTTATTTGGGGATCTTCAAGAAGACTTTAAATTTGAGGGTTTCGGTGAAGATATGATGAATGAAGGACTTGGAGACAAGTTCACTGATGTCTCTATGGACTCTATGTTTGATGAAGTATGTAAACAGGAGCATTGAGAGTTACTTGGATCTTCCTTAGGAGCATCTTTGGAAAAAGAACAAGAAAATATCAAACTCGCTATCTTCTCCACAGACGCATATGTAGACTATTTGTATGATCACAAATGCATCGATGCACAAGGACATGAGGTCGCCTCTCTCGAGATGTTATTGAGAGTTGGTTCGACAGAAAAACTGATTGGACTCTTGCTCCACCTGAGGTACAACACAGTTGTATCTCCACATAAAAGATGAAAATGTGGAGAATAATGATGTGACATACGTTGCCAGCTCCAAAGACTTTTTGTAGTCTGCGACGACAGATCCTCAGTCGTTAGCTAGATGTATGATCATGATAAGACGCTCTACCTGATCAAGAGTTTAATGGAAAATTGGAGTATTTTAAGAGACCTTAGTACTTCTACTCAATGCCAAAGATTGATCTATGGAGTGTCAACAACACCACATTCATCAACCTCTCCAAAGACAGTCAGGCTGAGCTATTTTCCAAGTTCTTAAAGGATTAGTGCGACAAAGATTTCCCAGTGATGAAGACAGCTAAGGGAAGAAGATTTGTGTCCAAGTATATTCTAGATTCTGTTAGGAAAGAGCCATGGATTTACGTCAAGTATCCTCTACCAAAGACAGAAAAAGCAGTCTCAGTTCATTCAAGGGTGCCTGATAACTCCCTAATGTTCGAAAAGGATGACATGATTGTACTTCACACGAACCTCATACGCACCTAAGGAGGTATGATCAAGAGACGAAGCCATTCACTAAATTTGTTGTATTGCCAATGGCTCATAAGCTTTATGCGGGTGCAGGTCCTCATAAAACCACGCTTGCTATCGATTGATTTCATTAGTTAAGGAGAGTTTGTAGAGCCCAATCCAAAGACAAAAAACTGAAAAAAATCAAGTCGAGACAAGATGAATACCAAGTTTTCCAATTTTCGTGTTCTATGTATTTCGTGTACTTTATATTTTTGTGTACATAGGTTCAAGTACTCCTAGGGTAGTATAAATAAACGCACTGTATACTGATCTAGGGTTGCGAATACCGAGTTAGACACTTCTAGACGCATTGAATTCGTTTGTACAAAGTTCACGTTTTTATAATAGAAATTCATTTTCTATTACAGCTATCTTCTAACATGGATTCCGCACATATTAAAAGCATTTGTGTTGATGGAGCTTATAATGATCGGATCTTGAGAGTTCACGGGACGTACAAAATGTATTTGTGCCGGAATCTCCTCCCATTAACAGGCTTCACTACAATAAAATTATTTACCGCACTGATCGTTCAATAATTTTGCAAATAGATTCGCATGGTTATCTTTGGAGACATTCTTGAATACATTGTTTTTAATGCCCCTCAGAATGATCTTGGGTAATGCTGAAAATTCTTGAGGTCTTTTAATGTGTTCCCGCTTCCCGTTGAAACATTTGACCACGTACAACTACTTCTCACTATCATAACTCCAGCAAAAGACTCGTGATCTATCATTGAGGAGGACATATACGTCCTGGGAGCTAGCAGTGTATAGGTACTCTGGATCCTCGATATCATCGTCTTTATCCGAAGGAATCCAAGTTTGTTGGGTACTTTAGGAGCCGGTTTCCAATCTTCCTTCTTTTCAGACTAGCTATCAAACACATTGAAGCTAGTCACCTCGTCACTCGTAAAACTTACATACGGTGTGCGTACAAGTAATATAAATAAGGGTCAATGGAAACGTTTCCATGTAGGATATCTTCGTGATCATCGTCATTTGAAGGACATATGGAAGTGGAAGGCATCTAAACAGCTCTCCTCATGATAGTTCGCATCATTAAACACATCAGGAAAGCCTTGATTTGTCATGTCTCTGCTATTTCTTCAAAGTAAGGTCATCAAGAAGATATTCAAAGAGATAATCGTCAAACTCATCAATGAGCTTGTTGGAAGACTCGTTCCCTTTCTTATCATCAGTATTATCTTTCTTCTTATCATCTTTAGCATAATCTTTCTTCACATCATCATTAGCATTATCATCATTCTTCCTCCATCATCATTTTCATCATCGTCCTTCTTGTCATCATCCATCTTTTCTTGTTCAGCAAACCTTGCCCTTAAAGTCATTGACTTAAGTCTTTAGATCTTTCACTTCAATTTTCAAATCATGATTTTCTTTCAACAAATATATGATGTTTTTTACTTAGGCTCTTGATCTGTCCATATGAAATTGTAATGCTGAACCTCAATTTTTCGATTGCTTGATCTTTCTTGGTAGATTCTTACTCCACACCGAATACTCTTTCTTAAAGGAGATCATGATCGACAGGCACGTATTCAGGCACATAGGTAGATGATGTGCCCATGGGAGATTTGGCATTGTCGGTTTTGGTTTTTGGTGGAGACGGAGGGTGAGATAAATGAATGGGTACTTGTGATTGTGGAGGTAAAATAGGTCTTGAAGGTTGAGGTGATTTCTGTGGGTGACGGCCGGTATTTGTGATGGTAGGGTTGGTTTAAGTGGAGATTGTGGTTTTGTGTTGTTGTTTCGGTGGTTATGTGGCGATGGTCTTGTTTGTGGTGGTTGTATGCCTTGAACTATTGATTGTGGTTAAGTGGTTTGAACGGTAGGCTTTTGTTCCTTGAGCCGGGATCACCGACTCTTAGACACCATCTAAGTCTCCTTTTAGGTGCTAGCTCAGGAGAAGGGACATAGTCCTCATCTTTGTCATCAATTGGCTTTGGTGCCTCTGAGGCTTTCCTCTTCTTCATCAAATCCCGCTAATGTTGATACATAGGATATCTTTCACGTTTCTTAAATACGTACTCATTCGATGATTTGGAATATGTGGCTTTCTCAGTCTCTACAGCTCTTGTTTGATCATGTCCTTCTGCAACAAAGGCTTTTGTAGAGGCTGGTAGCAAGTTCATCTTCGTGGCTTGCAAATAATCTCCCAAACCTTTCCAATAGCCTGACACCAACAAATATTTTCTTCCCCTTTTTTTCATCTCCATATAAGAGAAGATGTCATGTGACATCCTCTTCTTAACCAGCATTCCTATAGTTGGAAAGAGGGTTTTGCGCCTCTTGTTGATGATTATCTGTATGAGTATGGGAAAGTATAAGAACCTACCTTCGTCTTCCCTTGATGTTGTCATACATATCTTTGAAGATCATCCAGGAGAAGTTAAAGCCCACTCCAAGCACAATGGCCACCATGCATGAACTTGAAGTTTGATTCAGAACATCATAGCCTCGTTTCCTCGTAGATAGACACTTAGTCGCAACATGTGCCAAATACCTCTAGTATGGGTGAAGGTTTTCCTTTGAGTAGAAGGATAGAGACATTCATAACTCATCCGCATTAAGTTGATTTCACTAACTGATCATCCAGATAGATTAGTAGGATCAGATGCCTTATCGCAGAACTGTAGGCATTCTCGTATAATTTCTCAGAGAGATTATCATTGGTAAGCCTTGAACTTTTCCAGTTAAGCAAACATTTTCTCGAGAGTATTTATCCTCAGACACGGAGATCCATAATTCATGCATAAAACATGAGCAAATTGTTGGAGATTCCATAATACTATAGTTTACTCGAGACAGTATCAATCCATGGACCATTCGCGTGAACATTTCATGCTTTGTTGGTGGGTCTCCCAGCAGTCATGTTGTGATCCAGTACGAAAAGAAGGTCAGCCATCTGCAAAAGTATACTTAGTCAGATAATAGGTTTTCTTAAAAGTCAAAGTTACATCAAGTTCACGTAGCAAGGAAAGTTCACAAAGCAAGGAAAGTTCACAAAATTAACCGAGTTCAAGAAACAAAACAAGTACACAAAAATTTAGAGTACACGAAAATTCCAAAGTTCAAGAAATCTCAGAGTTCATGAAATCTAGAGTATATGAAATATAGAGTTCACGAAATATGATTTCACGAAATCCAGAGTTCACGAAATATGAGATCACAAAATTCAATTTTCGTGAACTAATTTTTGTTCATAACTCCCTCAATTTTTCTCCTTTATGATACATTTTTTGCCTACTACTTTGCTCGTAATTCAAAAATGTTTAACATATTCAAAATTAGTTTCTAAAGATCTACTGTTCAAAATTTGCTTAAATTATATACCAAGGTTCGTTTTAGTGAGATCTACAATATGGTTGAATTAGAATTTGTGAAAGTCCCTGGAAATCAGAAATGGTATGAGAGAGATCTGTAGTTCACGAAGTTCAAGTAAACTGAATGAGAGAGTTCACGATGTATTTATAGACAAGAGGGAGTACACGAAAATTTTCGTGTACTCTCTATTCGTGTACTCCATTTCGTTACTCATTTCCTACACTCCTATTTTCGTAATCTTTTCTTTTTCAGACTTTTTTGAAATAAAGTAAAATAAAATAAAATAAAATAAATAAAACAAAACAAACAAAAACAAACAAAACAGAATAAAATAAAATAGATAAAATTAAGAATTGGACAATTGTAAGTTAAGTTGGGTTAATTTTGTGGGATCAAATCTTTTTTTTTCATAAATTCGTTTATCTTATTATACTTTCTTATAGACAATAACTTTATTATAATAATATCCTACCAAATATTTTCATCTGGCTTTTCACATTTCAAAGACAAGATTTTGATCAAAATTTTATATGAGTTTTATAAAAGCCTTGATAAGTTAAGAAGTGATCAGATGTGTTGTCTAGTTCTTTTATGCAACCTATCAATTTGTAAAATCCTTTGTTCAAAAATTTAATTTAGATATAGGAACTTGAAATGACTTGACAGAGTTTCAAAAGAGAAAGAACAGATCAATTATTTTTAGATTAGAATCAAGAACAAGAAAGGCTTCGATCATCTTGTGCATATTAAGCATCATTCATCTTTTCTTTTGCATGTGTGACGTGCATAAAGTTTACACATTTGTCTTTGTTTACACAAAGCAGAAGATGCTTCAATAAGTGTTTTCCGCTCTTTGTTTTAACAAAACATAGAAAATACCCGATTTTGCTAAAAACAATTTCATGTTTATTATAATATGATCTTATTTTTCTTCAGGGATTTTTGCAAAAAGTCAAATAGTTATTACATTTGTCTAGCTTATCTGATCTTAACTTTTCTTATTATATTATTTGTTTAATATTATTTGATCACATCAGATCTTAATAGTTACTATCTATTTGCTTTAGTGATCTATATTTATCTGCAGTTGTTATTCTTACCAAAAAAATATATTAAGATAATGAATTTTCGATTATCAAAAATTATTGCACTTCCCATTCATCCACTTTGATTGACTTTCTAATCAAATCTTTTTGTAATTTTTCTTTTAATCGACTCAGTACTTAAAACAAATTTTTTTTTTTGTGTTTTCTACCCTAAATTTGTAAACTGACTCAAAAGTTAAGAACTAAAATCTTTTTGTAATTTCCTCCACCTAAATTTGCGCTAAATGTAAAAATAAACTAAAAACAAAAAAAAACACAAATTTTAACATATTTACAAAAAGGCTTAATCATAGGTGGTTAGTTTGAGTGAGGAGAGCAAGTGGTGGAAGCGAGATGTATCGAGCGGTTTAGTGAAAACATCCACAAGATTGTCATCTATGTGGACCTTTTCAAGATGAATGAGTTTCTGTTCGAAACAGTCACGGATAAAGTGATTCCGGATGTCCATATGTTTAGTTTTGGAGTGTTGTACCGGATTTTTTACAATCTCAAGGCTGCTTCATTATCACAATAAATAGGAGAGTCAAGAAATATAAGGCCATATACCAGAAGTTGATGGCCCCACTCTAAATGGGATTTTCACTAGCTACGCTTGTTGTTGTTGTTGTTTTATTCTAGAAGCTGATGTTGCATCCAAATGATTTGAGAACATCTTGATGCGGAAACGTATTCTGCTCTTGAGTAGATGTGGATACAATGATTGTTTCTTGCATTGGCACGAGACAAGGTGATCTCCCAAATATTGACATCCAGGTGTGGTTGACTTCCTATTTAAATTGCATCCCCAAAATCACTATCAAAATAAGCATAAAGTTTAAATTCATAAATTTTAGGATACCACAAACCAAATCGGGGTTTGCTAGCCAGGTAACGAAAAATTCTCATGACAGCAATCACATGAGAAGCCTTCGGATTAGGTTGATATCGTGCGCACTAGCACACCGAGAACATAATGTCGGGTCTACTTGTTGTGAGGTACATAAGTGAACCAATCATTGATCTTTAGAGATGTTGATTAGCATCTTCTCCTTCAAGATACGAGGTTAAGGTAGGACGTGCATCCATAGGAGTGGACGCGGACTTAGCATCCAATATGTTGAATTTTGTGAGTACGTAGGTCACATACTTTCTTTAATGAACGATCACCCCTTTGTGATCTTTCTTCACCTGAGGACCGAGAGAAGAAGATCATTTTCCCCATTGCACTCATCTCAAACTTTTCTTCATGACACCCTCGAATTCCTTACACAACACCGAACTTGTGGATCCAAATATGATATCATCAACATAGATCTGAATGAGAATTAAATCGCTCTTATCTTTGCGAATGAACAGTGTCTGATCAATGGCTCCAAGTGTGTATTCATTTGCTAGAAGATGACCGGTGGATGTAGCATACCAAGCACGAGGGGCTTAATGAAGACCGTACAAGGCTTTGTCTAGCATGTAGACATGGTTGGGGTGCAGTGGAACCTCATAGCCTGGAGGTTGACATACATATATTTCTTCCTTAACCTTTCCATTGAAGAATGTTGTCTTCACATCCATCTGATAGACAATGAAATTCATGTATGAACCATAGCTTGAGAAGATATGAATCGCTTCAAGTCTTGAAACAGGAGCAAAGACTTCTTCATAGTCAATTCCCTCCTACTTGTAAAAGCCTTGAACTACCAGACGAAATTTGTTTTCGATGGTAACACCTGAATCATCCCTATTTTTCCTGAATACCCATCTGGTTTCAATTGGTAGTCTTCCTTTCTTTAAGGGCACCAGATTCCAATCTTTCAGGTTTTGAAACTGCATAAACTCTTCCTACACGAGTTAATCAGACCTGATTGGTTGTGTGTTAGATCTCCCTCTGTTGAAGAAGTCTGAGATGGAATAGACTTGCTTCTTGTAAGAATTCCTTCAAAAATTAGGCCAATGAGGTTTTCTACGGGATGATTCTTTTCGATGGTTGAAGTGGATATGTCCTCCACTGCAAGGTTGTGAAACAGATTACAAATGTGAGTGACCTGCTCTTCGGTGGAAGAGCCGGTATTGTCATCAGGATTAGTTTCAGTAGGTCCTAAATTTTGATCCACACAATGTTCTATAGGAATTTTGTATGAGAACAGTGGATTATTGAAGGTTTGGTGTGATGATTGAGATGTTTGATAAGTCTGTGGAATCTGTGATGTCTAAGGCATTTCTGGATTCTGTGGGAGAACTTCAGTGATTGGTTCATCTCTTTGGTATATTGCTAGTGGGTCTATACTTAGAAGCTTTGGATCTCATGGAACGTAATCAACTCTGTAGTCCATGTCATCACTTTTGTAGAAGCTATCATCAAATTCAGTTGTGCCTACACACTCATAGGAAAACATTAAATGGTTCAAATGTAGAATCATATTGGAACAACCAAGTTGGACATGTTCCTACATCTGCATGATTCATTTCTTGCCAGTCAATGTAGCAGGACTCTACAATCTATAGAGTTTTCTTGTTGTATATTCAATATGCAGTTTTCTCAATAGAATAACCCAGAAACTAGCATTCGTCTTCCTTATCATCAAACTTATGACTTGGCTCAGTGTGGAGTAGAGTGCAAAGACAACCGAATGCCTTGAAGTGACTGACCATCGGCTTCTGATTTAAGAATATCTCATATCGAGTCTTCTGATGCTGTTTGATCAATAAGGCCCTGTTCTGAACAAAACATGTTGTGTTAACCGCTTCCACCTAGAAGAAGATTCGCAAAATTATGACTGGGCTCAATAAGGGTTCTGTTACGTGTCTCAGCTACTCCATTTAGCGGAGGTGTTCGAGTTGCGCTGTACTATCAAGCTATCCCCTTTTCATCCCAAAAGTTGATAAGACTTTGATTTATAAACTCCGTGCCATTGTCTATTTTTATCACCTTCACTTTAGATTTGTCTGGTTCTCGATCAAGGTGATAAACTTCCTCAAGACATCATCTGTTTCATCTATCTTGGCCACAACAGACAATCGGTTTCTGAAGACTTTGAAAACAGACAAGTATTTTCTGTGAATGTTCCTGAACTCATGTTGATGATGTATGCATTATCGATCTTCGGAGTTCTCATCAGACACTTCTTAGGTATCTCAAACCCAGGTTTGAGAATCATACACTCCTTGTTGGTGAAGTGTGAAGAAAAATTTTGTCGCAGATATCGGAAACGCTCCTCAAGATGTGGCTAAGTTCCTCCACATAATACACATCTTTAAAACCCAAAGTTTATTAGTCACAATGCCCTTCATGCTGATCTTTCCTCATTTGTCTTTAGCAAATGATACATATCCTCCATTAAAAGGTGTGACTTCATGCAATGGGGAGAAATCTACCGTCATGTGCCGCGAACAGCCGCTGCCTACATACCAAACATTTTTGAGCTTATTTGGTCACCCCTGCATGATACACAAACATTTAATGAGAAAATGGTACCCAAATATTAACAAATTTAGCACTCTGGAGTTATATTTCAATGGGCCAAATGTTTGTTCATTCTGATAAAATTAATTGGTTTCAATGGTGATTTCCATTTCCATGTAGTTTTAATTTCACATTTAGAGATTTTAGTTCTCTTTTGTTGTTGGAAACAATTTTGAGTTTGTTTTATCTTGTTGGATCTGGTAGGATGATGATTCTGAGCTTTCTTTGCCTCTTTCACCTTAGGCTTGGAGGATTTCTCAATCCTCTTTGGCTTACTAATTGCTTTAGCATTAGGTGTGAACTTTTTATTCTCCTTATATAAGAACTCAACAGGTCTGTGCAGAAAATGTTTTGCAATATGTCCTGGTTTCCCACAAGCATAGCAACATACCTTCTGACAAAATTCATTTAGGTCAAAAGGTTATATCTCACAATCACTGGAACCATAAATTGAACTTGTAGAGACTTGTTCCAAAGACTAATTTAGAACATAAGGTTCATAGTTAGGATTAAACTTTGAACCCGTCTCTTTAGTGATTGTGGAACAAGATTCATTTTCAGTTTCTTTTGAAAGATTTACATTTTTTTCAAAACTAAATCACTTTTAACATCATTAGCAGATTTTACAAACTTAGTCTTGAAATTTTGGATGCTTTCATTGGGGCTTAATATTGATTGTCTGAAAATTGCCAACTTTATCAAATTTAGAACATGAAAGTTTTGATTTCTCAACTCAATAGGACACTCTGTGCTCTTCCTAGTACTTTTTTCCACTTTCTCATCAACCTGATTTGGAATACTTAACTTTTCTTCGCAAACTCAAAATCATCAGAACAGTTCATATCTTTTAATTAAGGATCAATTGTGAGTGACACAGGTTTGTTAGTGTTACAACCAGTACCAGATCGTCTGGCAAGTCCGTACGGTACGTGTACTTCCACTTTTTACTATGTGCAAATACAATGTGCAAACGTTGTGTGGCAACATGACTAAGAAAACAAATAACAGTTGTATGTGTTTAAGTGAAAATTTAAATACAGTAAATACAACAACTAATGTGAAACAACAGTGTGAAAACAAATGACAAAAGCTTATCGGTTGCGACCTGATGTCCACAAATAACATGAATCAGATGGCCGAAAAAACAGTTATAACAATGTGACAATAAGTGGGTTTAGTTGAGTCCGTCAGTGAGGAAATACAATTCGAATAACAATTCAGTATTGTTTACAAATAATGAACTGACATCGTGTTTGCGTGGGTGACGATTCATACAAACATATTTGTGACTTTAACGTTCTGAACATGACTGAAAAGTAGAAAACAAAAGTTAGAAAGTAAAGCCGTTGTCGTGTTCGTTCGAGTGACGATTCGAACGAATTCGAGAGATGGCAATACGATCTGACAGAACAAAATTAATAAACTTTTTGAAACAATAAAATTAAGAAAAAATAAATTTAAAAGATTTACTAGGAATTACCACCTTCGAAAGATATTAGAAAACCATTTATTTAAAGTACATAAAATACGCGTTTTACGCTTCGTAACCGTGACGAAATCAAGAACTGAGCAACCGAAACAACCCCGAACTAATACAGAGTATATAAACCCTAAGTGATACCCTTTTCCTCATTTATTACACCTTCACTCTCTCTCTAAACCCCCAACCCAGTTTCTCTCTCTCTCTCTAGAAAACTAACACAAAAACCCTTATATCTCCTTCAATTCTTGGCCAAATCTTGCAAATAAGCTATAAAATCGAAGCTCTCAACATTCTCTACACGAAAGTACAAATGATGGGCTTCAAAACCCACTGAATCTGAGGTAAATCAACCTGCAAGTCTCGGATTTTTAGGGTTTCTTGGAACCGAACACCACTAAGGTGTTAACGGTGCTAAACCCTCAAAATATCCATGGTAATGCGATGTAGTAGAATCATAAGCACGAGGAACATCTTGAATGTGGGTCTACAGCTCGAAACGAGCCAATCTGGCGAATGGGGGACCGAATATGCCTGGGGCGAAGGGACCTTCATTGGCATGGGCATCTGGGCCGAAGGGACACCGAACGAATGGCTAGTTAGGGGACCTCATTCGCATGAATGGTCCCCAGATTTGCATGGTCTACATTCGGGAAGTCTCATTCGCATAGGTGGAACCCATTCGTAGTGATCAGTCATTCGTCCCGGGGAAATTAAAGACCATTCGCACATGACACTCATTAGTACAACTTGGACACCACAATCTTAAAACCAAACATCTTTCACCCCATGCACCTATTACTACAAAGTTGGTGAAGTTATTAAACTAATTTAATAACACCTAAAATCTTTTATTCATAAAGTGTTAAGTAACTAAGCTTTATAACTTAGTTCTTACATTAACACATTCAAATAAGGATAAATTTTCGGTTAACATCCAAGTGACATTCTAAGTTATACACTTAGAAAACAAGTTAATTTTCAAAATAACCCCGTATGTCAAAACTATAATTCAAGACTAAAACGTTAATAACAAACACTTTAATATATTAACAGTTAACCTTAAACGGGTTAAGTGTTAGTATATATAACATCACAAGTGAATTAGGACCAAGGGATAATGAAGGATTACAAGTGTTAGCTAACTTTAGGGCTAACAGACACATACCCATAACGTTATACTTAGAAGTTACACACAATTGAAATCAATACAGAATCATGAAAACAACCTCAAGAACAACAACGAGTGTGTGCATTCCTTTAACACTTAGTCAACCGCATCAACTACCAGGTGAGTTCATACGCCCCTTTTCTAATCGTTTTAATTTTATATAACAGGGCTGAGAAACATGCTAAAACTTTAATTACTTAAAATTTTTAGGACAAGATTGCATTTATTTTATGATTTAGATAACATTGGTTTATCCTTATTTTCACATATCATTTCATGTATGCTTGTGTGTTTATAACATGTTTGAGAAATCAATGATGAATCATGAAGCAGAGTTTCATGAAACCATCAACACAATAAAATAACGCAAGTTATAAGATTAAATCTTATAGTACTTGTTGTTATTACCAAGATAAAGACGACATAACACTGTGACAATTACAAATGACATCAAGAATGATAATCATGATAACATAATTTCATGATGCTAATATCATTCGCCACATTTATTAACATCGGGTAATAAGAAAAGTGCTTATAACAAATTGTCAAAACTATGAGATCACATAACACTGAGAACAGGGAACATTGAGACAATAACACTTGGGGAACACAATCAACAATTACTAATTAAGACTGTTTGTATTATATCACAACAATCATGTATTCATGAGATCATGTCCAGTCGTAAGTCCCTTACAAGTAAATCGTTTAGCATTGATTTAGTCCGACTAAACCGACAATAGCGTAGTGGTACCATAGGTTTGACAAACCGCCGACGAGTGAGGTCGGTACGTTGATCGTAACATTATCATTGGCCGGTATCGTATGACCAGTAACAGGGCGGTATCAGTCAGGTTTGGAAAACGACACATGGTGATAATAATATACATAAACTAATTGTAATTAAATCCTTCGATTCTATTAACTGGTAGACAGATGAATTGATTTTCTCTCATGTCGCATTTCTGGTAGTAGTTTCATTGAGGGCACTAAGTTTACAAATGTGATAGAGGTAAATTGGAAGCATTGTGGTCTGATTACGTGAGAACCACAATGGATCCCATTTAGGCTTTATACATTTAAGATAGAGAACAATATCAATAAGTTAAATTTCACTCCTATTATTAGAAGTGAATTACAGTTAACCCTACAACTGAGAGAATAATAATAAGGATAAGCTTTGATAAATATATTTTCCTTAAAACGCTGAGGGTTTATCATCACTTAGGTTTTTATAACTTACTTCCATCATATTCTTTTATTCGATACATATAACACTGCGATTTATGAACACAATTTATGGGTGAATATCAAATGGGGTGAATACATGTGAGATAGAAATGGGCATCCATAGTTGTAGTGCAAGTGGTGTTGAATTCTGTTGAGCATGTGGTGGGATGTCGGCTAGGGCTTGTCCTTTACGTAAGCCCTGTATATAAGCATGATTGATTTGGATGAAATACTACTTGTAAGTATAACTTAGGAGAGGACATTGTGTGAGACAAATGAGGAAATTAGCTATATGACTTGCGTATGACATTGTGATTGTGAATGACAATAAATCAATGGTTTTCAATTACTAATGTTGATGCACTTAATGTCCCTAGTTCAGTTTTGTACTAATCATCATGTAAAGATTAAATTTATATTAATGGAAGATGTCTTTATATATTGTTCTTAATGTTTAATATTGATTATATAATTGTTTGAATTGATTAATTGATATTTGAGTATGAGTATCACTCATTCGGGCGAATGACTCTAACGAATGAAATCATTCGCCGAATGAGAATAGAGAATGACTATATTCAACAAATGAGCCATTCGCCGAATGACTCATTCGACTGACTTGTCCATTCGACACAGTCATTCGCCGAATGAGCTGCTTCGGCCACTCATTCGGCCGAATGACTACAGTCTATAAATACATGTTCAAATCATTTCAAACCAAACTTTTTCGAGTCCTCATTCTTCCCAGTGCACTCTAGTGTCAAACCCTTGAAGTTTTGAGCGATTCTTGCCGTCCAACTTCGATTCTCAACCCGTGGTGATCGATTCTCACTCGCACGTCGATTCTACTCATTCGATTCATCACGGTTGCTGTTGATTTCGATTGGAAAACCCTGGAATAGGATTCCGCACTATTCCAGAGGCTGTCAAGCAGATTTCCCTTGGAACCGGATTGTTTCCGAGCTCCTAATAGGTCCTACAAAGTGGTATCGAAATCAACAGCAACCGTGGTGAATCGAATGAGTAGAATCGACGTACGAGTGAGAATCGATCACCACAGGTTGAGAATCGAAGTTGGACGGCAAGAATCGCTAAAAATTTCAAGGGTTTGACACTAGAGTGCACTGGGAAGAATGAGGACTCGAAAAAGTTCGGTTTGAAATGATTTGAACATGTATTTATAGACTGTAGTCATTCGGCCGAATGAGTGGCCAAAGCAGCTCATTCGGCGAATGACTATGTCGAATGGACAAGTCAGTTGAATGAGTCATTCGGCGAATGGCTCATTCACTGAATATAGTCATTCTCTATTCTCATCCGGCGAATGACTTCATTCGTTAGAGTCATTCGCCCGAATGAGTGATACTCATACTCAAATATTAATTAATCAATTCAAACAATTATATAATCAATATTAAACATTAAGAACAATATATAAAGACATCTTCCATTAATATAACTTTAATCTTTACATGATGATTAGTACAAAATTGAACTAGGGACATTAAGTGCATCTACAAACTCCCCCTTTGACCTAGTTCAGCTCTTGGAAGTGTCTTTCTTGAAGTACTTTTCAGTAATAGCTTTCCAGTCTGCTCCAGCATGAATCTTGAATATACTGCAGAGACGGATCACTCTCATAAACTGTAGTGCTTGTACCATGTCTTGTACATCAAAGAAAATTTGATGATGAAACAATGCTTGGACATCTTTGTGGGACAAGTTGGTCAACCACATCGGCTCAAAAATCTGTACTGTCTCCCACTTCTTATCCTTGCATAGAACAATCACTGCCTCTCCAGTCCGTCCATCATAATACCACCATCGGAAGCCCTTCATAAAGTCTTGTCGCATCTTCCTTAACGAAATCTTCTTCAAAACTCTATGAGGTAGCCACTTCAGGAGAACTTTGTGCTTCCTTGACTGACCATCAATCTCAGGCAGATAGTATCTTTCAGGCTGTTGTGGTTGGAAGTTCACCCATTTCTTCCTGTACTCATACTGAATTTGTCGAGAGAACCAGGCTGACATTCCAGAATCTTCAGCATATAGCATCCTCAGACGTGGTAACTGATTGACTTCAAAACCTGGCAACGTCTTAAAGTCATGAGGATGCTTGAAGTAGTCAATGCCTCTCTCTCTCTCTTCACAGCATAACACCCAAGATCATGAAAGTATGCCCAGCTCAAGATTTAACCTCCATCCTTGTAGCCTTTGGTCCTGTATACTTTGTTGTACGTAGCTGGCAACTTCATGGTGCTTTCTTTCTTGAGAACCTCCCAGTAGGCCTCCCATTCCTCTTTTCTCTTCTTTTGATCATCAGCTTCGGCTTTGCTAACCTCAACTTGTTCTTCTAAGTATCGGATCAGTAGATCTTCAGTGGCTTGATCAAACTGATTAGTAAATGTAGGCAGCTCTTCCTCAGCTGATGTATACTTGGGATATTCCTCATCAGTAATATCTTCAAGAATAACCTCGTCTATATCATCAAAGGCCTCTGGGGTAGGCTCATCAGTGACAGGAACAGAGGTATCCTCAGTGATAACCTCATCAGGATTTAACCTGAATAACTCAGCAATTTGCTTCTTAGATAAGCAATGAATAATCTCTCCCTCTTCCTTGTCGTAGCTAACTGAGTGTTGTATGATGCCTTGAGCGTCAAGAATCATAGTAAGAGTCTCGTCCAGTTGACGTCTCACAGGCACAGCATCGACTTCCTCAGTAGCTGCTGGTTTTTCAGTTTGTGTCGGAGGAGGTGGAGGAGGAGCTTGTTTCTTCTTGTCATTTGCTTTCTTGGACCGGATCTCAGATTTAGAAGGGGCTTGATCATCATCATCATCATCATCACTTGATGAACTAGAAGACCCACTTCCTGATCCGTCCTTATCATCATCATCAGAATCTTCATAGTCAACTTTCTCCTCATCAGATTCTTTTTCCTCTTCTTCCTCTTCTTTATCAGAATCTTAATCATTGGAGTGAGCAGCAGTGCCTTCAATCCTGGGAGTGCTATCCTTGAGACTGTCAAGCTCATCAGCTAGTCTAGCATTCTCAGTCTCTAAGGACAGGATCCGATCACTGAAATCAGTGACAGTCAATGCCAACTGATGATGCTCATCAATGTATTTCAGCAACTGCTCCTCTTGCTGAGCAGAACGAGCTCTGAGATCTGCTCTCTGATCTGCAGCTTGAAGCAACAGTGCATCCTGATCTGTTATCCTCTGAGTAAGTTGAGCGATAACAAGATCCTGTTCTCAGCTCTTCCTTTCCATCTCCATATTCCTCTCCATCAATCTGAGTTCCATATTGTTCAGTGTGCTCAGCTGATCAATAACTGAAACAGTAGGTATGAACGTGTCAGCTCGTGAGATGGAGGGACCAGCAGAGGCATCAGTAAAAATGGGAGCCTGGGTCATAGAGGTGGTCAGAGGGGCAGTGGTAGCACGAATATGAGTAGCCCTTGACCTTGTCAGTGAAGAAACTGAGACAGCTGCTACTGATGTGACAGTAGTTGTAGCAGCTGTTGTCAGTTCTGACCTCCTCTGGAATGAAAATCTAGATCTCTTTCCTCTCCCAGCTCGAGAAGATGTAGACTGAACAGCTGCAACAGACACAGCTGCAGTGACAGGAGCAGAGAACAGAGGAGGTGGAGAAGTGTCAAACTCTGGAATAAATGACCGATCAGTGATCTCTTCCATTTCAGCTTCACTCCTTTTCCTCTTCCTCTTTATCAACCTGCCACTAACCCAGATACTCTCAAACTCCTCATCTGGTGTATCTTCTGAATCAGAACTACCTGCTTCATCAGCACCAGCTTCACCTTCACCATCACTTGAGTCCTCTGACTCATCTACATCAGCATCAGATGTGGTGACTGTTGTGTCCAGAGGAGTTGTCACTGTGGAGGTTGTAGTAGTCATGAAATTCAATTCCAACAGTGAGTCAATGTCAACTTCCTCATCAGCAGCCATAGAGGTACCAACTCCAGTCTGAGTATCAACATCAGCAGCACTCACTCCTTCAACATCTACACCACTAACACCTATCCTGGTAACATCAGCAACAAAAATGATATCAACAACAGCAGCACTAGATCCAACACTAGCTGAACTCACACCAACACTTGCACCTACACCACTTCCACCTTCACCACCATGATCATCTGGCACAACAATATCTTCTATATCCGAATCAGGATCATCATGTCTCCATCTTCGACCAACAGGAGCTATGTAATCTGGCCTAGAAAGATGACCAAATAAAGATCAAGTTGCCGGCTTCCTTTCCTTGCCTCGGTATGATATCACTCTGTTTAGCGTGATGTCATTCATGTGCTCCAACCTGGGGATATCTGCATTAATCTTTGGCAAATCCGGAAACTGTGCATCAATCAACTGCTGCAAGAAATGAGGATACATCAAGAACTTCTTATCTCCTTTCAGAGTCACATTCTCTTTCATATGTGAAAAGACCATTTCTGAGAAGTTGAAAGGCAGGTTCAGCACTAGTGCAACAAAGGCACACTGAATGGTCTCTCTCATGTCATTGAATCCTCCTCTCCTTGACCCAAGGCAATGTATAAGTACATGTGCTAAGTACTTAAACTGAGGAGACATATATGCCTTGTTCAGGATTCCAGCTCCAAGATCTCCCTCATACTTGCACCTCATGAAGCAGCCTCGAACTAAATAACGATCCAGAAGATACGGTTGATCAGGTGCATCTTGAAAACCACAAACTCTTCCGATGTGTTCAGCAGAAATGACCACGTCCTGTCCTCGAACTTTGTCTCGAATGACTGTAGGCTCAGCTTCACAGTCAATATCAGCAGATGCCCAAAATCCTGCTGATGTGAAATATATGGCGCATGCAAAGTAGATATGGCCGTATAGATCCTCGAACGCCTGAGAAATGTGATAATATCAGTATAGTGCTTGGCATTCGGAGTGGTGAGATCCAAATGTGCGCAAATGTTGTTCTTTGTCACTGATTTGTATCCAGCCATACTGAAAATCAGAGAAATATACACGTCAGAACATTTATGTTGATTAAAATAATGAAATCAGATTAAAAACCAGAACACAGAATCAGTTTAAACTGATATGCCAAATGAAGTGAATTTGGACGAATGAACACTTAGGTCGAATGAGTCATTAGCCGAATGAGCTTCATTCGCCGAATGAGTTATATGCTGACTTAGTCATTCGACGAATGACCTTCATTCGCCGAATGAGCTTCATTCGCCGAATGAGTCATTCGCCGAATGGTGTCATTCGGCTGTCGTTTGAAATTCACACTCCAGTTTACAAAAACTCAAATCAGACCATAAAAATCATATATCCATGTTCAGAATCGACCGACTAACAAGTCTAAAACAAAACATATTTGATTTTAAGTCCATTTTGATCATTTATTTGAAGGGCGAAACTGAAAACCCTAAAATCCTAAAATTTGAACTGTTCTTGATGATTCCACGGACAAGAATCGACTATATTTGATCCATCTGTACCTGAGATGATAATAAACAGGTTTATCAGTGGCTGAGTCAGTAACAATGACGAAAAATGAGTGAGTTGAGGAGAGAGAGTGATTCGGGCGAATGTCGCACACACAGTATCGGCCGAATGAAAAGTGGGAGAATGAGGGTAGTTCGGCCGATTGAATGCTTATATAGGGTAACTCATTAGCCGAATGAGACATGCGAATGAGCTGTTTCGCCCTAAACTCATTCGCCGAATGTGGCTTATTCTTTCATGAGTCATTCGCCGAATGAAAGTGACGAATAAGTCGTTCGGCACAAGTCATTTGGACGAATGAGCCATACTCCATACAAAACACAACCATTTCAAGATTTGATAATTTTAATTATAAAACCCAATGCCATTTATGAAGATTAGTCTGATTGGTTCAGGATTCCGATAAGACAGACATCTGAACCTACAAATGATCATCTAAACTGAAGTTGAACATGTAAAATCTTTTTGTAATTTTCTGAAACAAAATACGACTGTACAACTAGCAACTAAATACAAAGAAACACATGTTTTTGTGAGAAGTCTATTTTAGAAATTCACACATACACCTAATCATATTATATCAGCATCACTGAATGTTTCACTTCAAACACACTTGTCCTATAATCATGATTACTGATATATTTGTCCAATTTTAAACCTGACTTTACATAACTTCTAAACAAGATTTATGATCACTCATGTTTTCTGATTGCGTTACCCATTTCATTTAACCATTTAAAGATCAAAATCAGTTTATAACTCATTTTAGCATATCTTATACTAGTCATCATAAATTCTATACGGTTCCAATTTTATTATCTTTTTGTATTTTTCTTGTTCTATCCAAATGGACGGCTTCAGCTCGGTTCGTCCCAGCAATATGGCACGTGTATGGAATCGAACTTATTTTGTTTAAGTATTTCTCAAGCTTAATACCAGCTTCCTTTTCTTTTTCTTCAAGCTTAATGCCAGCTTGTTTTTCTTTTTCTTCAAGCTTAATACCAGCTTGTTCTTATTTTTCTTCAAGCTTAATACCAGCTTGTTTTTATTTGAAACTCCATTTGATTCTATGATCACCGGTGTATACTTGATTCGAGTCAAAAACTATTTCTCACTCAACTGGTTTTCTGAAACAGATCCCACCAATCAAACTTTCAAAGTCATCACAATTTGTCTATCCATTTTGTAACGTCAGCCTATCAGTACATCACATTATAATTCTCATGTGTTTTCAGCTTTCACATTCACATTAGCTTTTATGACATGTTAGATTAATGTATTACTTTCTTAAAGAAGACTTTCTCATTTTTCATAATTTTTAATGTTTTTGAGTTTTTCAAATTTTTAATGTTTTTGGTTTTTCAAATTGCATACTTTTTCTCCCCCTAAAAACCTAAAACAAAAAATCTTTTTGTATTTTTGTTTAGAATAATGAAATAACAGAAATACTGAATTAAAAAAAATAGCAGAAATAACTAAGAAAAGCAATGATCATTTGTTAGATTCAAATGAAGATAGGACTTCATCCTTTTAGAAAACACCATTAGCCGATAACAGATATAAAAATTTGGGTTTATCAAAAGCTTTTGTGAAAAGATCGGCTTTCTGGTGATCAGTGTGAATTTTAACATCGCTTAATTTCTTGTCAAAACAATCACGTATGAAGTGATATTTAATGTCGATGTGTTTTGTTTTCGAGTGCTGAACAGGATTTTTAGTGACAGCTATGGCTGCAGTGTTATCAACATATATAGGAGTGTTAGAAAAGTGTAACCCATAGTCCCTGAGTTGCTGTTGAATCCAGATGATCTGAGAACAACAACTAGCAGCAGCAATGTATTCAGCTTCACAGGTTGAAGTAGACACCGACGTCTGCTTCTTGCACTGCCAGGTAACTAATCGGGTTCCAAAGAACTGACATCCCGCAGATGTTGATTTGAAATCTCTCTTGCAACCGCCATAATCCGAGTCACTATATGCAGTAAGCTCAAAATTATCATCATTAGGGTACCATAAACCAAGATCCGGTGTACCCTTCAGATAACGCATAATCCTCTTGACAGCAATGAGATGGGAGACTCTCGGATTAGACTGATAACGTGCACATAAGCATGTATCAAACATGATGTCTGGCCGAGAAGCAGTGAGATACATAAGAGATCCAATCATTCCTCGGTACATAGTGGCATCAATTAACTCCTCCTTTTCATCAGGTGTAATCCCGTTATTGACAGCCAGTGGGGTACCAGCAGGCTTTGCATCAGACATACTGAACCGGCTCAGAATGTCCCCAACGTATTTGGTTTGATGAATGAAAATCCCTGCCTCAGACTGATCCACCTGTAGTCCTAAGAAAAACTTCATCTCTCCCATTGAGCTCATTTCAAACTTCTCTTTCATAACCTTCTCAAAATCTTTGCACAGACTATCATTTGTGGAACCGAAAATGATGCCATCCACATAGACTTGCACCAAGAGTAAATCACCATCTTTTTCTCGAATGAACAATGTACAGTCAATGACACCTCTTCTAAATCCGTTGTTCAGAAGGTGAGTAGATAGTGTCTCATACCATGCTCGCGGAGCTTGATGCAATCCATATAAGGCCTTGTCTAGCTTGTAGACTTGGTCTCGATGTAATGGATCCTCAAACCCGGGAGGTTGACTGACATAGACCGTCTCACTAATGACACCGTGAAAGAATGCACTCTTGACATCCATTTGATAAACTTTAAACTTCTTAAAGGATGCATATGCCAAGAAAATACGAATTGCTTCAAGTCGAGCCACAAGAACAAACACTTCATTGTAGTCCAAGCCTTTTATCTGTCTGAATCCCTGAACAACCAGACATGCCTTGTTTCGAACAATGATGCCATGATCATCTTTCTTGCAATGAAGAACCCACCTAGTGCCAATGACTTTTGCACCTTTCGGTCTGTCAACAAGTCGCCAGACACCTAACTTCTTAAATTGCAGCAGTACTTCTTGCATGGCATCAACCCATGATTCTTCCTTTAAAGCCTCAGTGACAATTTGTGGTTCCACCTGAGAGATAAAACTGGAATGAGAACAAAAGCTTACATCTGCAAAATCAAGAATGTCAGCAAGTCCCCCTAAAGAAAGCTGATTTCTAGTCTTAACTCCCTCTAATGGACTCCCAATTATGTTCTCTTGAGGATGAATACGATTGATTCTTTCAACTGGATAGGGAGGAATCTCAACCTGTGGATCTAGATTGTTCAACTCCTCAAGATCTGGTACATGATCATCAATTTTGTCCTAGGGCAACTGGTGGAGCATAGTCATCATCAGTGTCTGAGCTGTCATCATTTGTCTGTACAATGGGAACTGAAGTGGATGAAGGTGGTACGGTTTCATTAGGTGCATTTTGTACATTATATAACATTTGAACCGCAACATCTTCATCTGAATACATGGGAGGCATATTGAATGAATCAAAAAGATCTGAATAATCAAACATCCAGTCTGGCCCTTTTCCTGGTAGAGGCATAGAATATTTTTGCACATCAACATGGTACCACTCCTCAACATTCTGTGTTGATCTATTATAAACCCTTTTATTTGGAGTGCTATACCCAAGAAAATACCCTTCTTCTACTTTTTCATTGAACTTGCCCTGCTCATGTTTCTTAAGCATAGTGCATGGTGCACCAAAAGGTTCAAGATACTTAAGATTAGGCTTTCTGTTATGAAGCAGTTCAAAGCAAGTTTTCCCATGCCTCTTCACTATCAAAACCCGATTCAAAGTGAAACAAGCATTTGCTACAGCCTCATTCCAGAATTGAACTGGAAGAGAAGAATCAGCAAGCATCGTCCTAGCAGCCTCGATCAAAGTTCTGTTCTTTCGCTCAGCAACTCCATTCATTTGCGGAACATAAGGGGCACTGAATTGTTGAACAATTCCCTTTGAATTGCAGAAATTTTCCATTTAATGGTTCTTGAATTCTGTTCCGTTGTCTGTTCTGAGTATTCGAACCTTGAGCTTATAAAGAGATTCAAGTTTGGTAACCAATACTTGAACACAATAAAAAGTTTCAGATTTCTCCTTCAGAAAAAACACCCAAGAGTATCTGGAAAATTCATTGTAATGACAAGACAATATTGATCTCCAGCTATACTCTTACGGTTAACAGGACCAAAAAGATCTAAAGTGGAACAGTGATTGAGTGATACTTCTTTGGTTTGTGAGACTGCTTGACTTGCTTGCCCTTTTTGCAGGAGACACAGACATCAGACAGCTTAGAATTCTTCAGAGTAACCCCCTCAACCAGATTATTATGTACCAAATGATTCATCTTGCGAAGACTCAAATGACCCATCCTCTTATGCCAAAGTATTGAATCTTTCTCAGTTGCCTTTGTCATAAAACATGAAGTTGTGGAGGATGTTGTTGAAGCTGTGGCCATGTTGAGTACATACAAGTCTTGCTTTCTGGGAGCTGACAATAAGATCCAATCTTCAGGAATAACCACACCTTCTTTAAGAATGTAGCATTTGGAGTCATCAAAAAGAACCTTGTACCGTTTATCACAAATCTGTGATACAGATAGAAGATTATTCTCCAATTGCTTGACATATCTGACTTTGTCAAATGAAACTTGCCCATTTGATAAAATTCCCTCTCCCGTGATAAAACCACCTTTGTCACCCGCAAAAGCTACATATCCACCATGAACAAATTTAACATTTGTGAGCAGAGAGATATTTCTAGTCATATGCCTTGAAGCCCCACTATCGACAATCCAAGAGCTGTTTAGAGCAGCTGTTGGGGCATTCTGCACAAAAATAAAACAATTAGTTCAAGTTGGGAACCCTAGCCTTTACAATCTTGGGTTGACCCAATGAGTATCGGATCATAACATCAATCCATTTACCATCTGAAACTGCATTTTTCTGAAAAAAATTTTCAGATAAATGGATGATGATTTAACTTGATTAACATTTACCATCTTGGGAACATTCAAGTTCACCAGTTTCCCTTTACCCTTGTCCAAATATTTAACCTGATTTGGTTGTTTGGGTTTTGCCTGAATTGACTTGGATTCAGATCTAACAGGTTTAAGAAAAATCTGATTTTGTTTTCTGGGTGATGCAACCTTTGGTCTGATCAACTGTGGGCAAGATCTAACAAAGTGCCCAGGTGCACCACACTCAAAGCAAACCGGTTCTCCTTTTTTATGAAAATGTTTTAATTCAGAAAAAGATTTCCTTTTTGGTTTGAAAACATTTGTTTTAGGAGTGTTCTAATTAAAACCCAAACCCTTTTTCCCATTTGGAACAAGATTGTAAATCTTGTTAGATACACAAGCTTCATTTTCTTTTGAAGCTTTCAGAAAACCTAAGGCTTGATAAATTTTTGAGGATGAGATTGGGTCGCCCTTTTTGATAACAGGGATTGGATTCTGAGTAATAACACAATCAGATGAATCATCAGATTCATCCTCTGAATCGGAAACCCAATCCTCTACAAGTCCATCCACTGAAGATTCCTTTGACAAAGAGGAACCTTCATCAGTAATCATCCCAATCGGATCAATTACTAAAGGAGTTATAACTTGAAAATCTTTAACATATTTGTCATTTGGTGAATTGACAAAGCTGTTTAAGATTGGTGGAGGACATCTTTGATAACTCACTGTTCCCTTACCCTTATGATCAGCTCCTTTGCTGATCATGTGCTCAATGATATAAGATGCACTCTCATAGCTCTTGAGCTTTTGTCCTAGGGTCTCATAATCACACTCAACTATTGCTAACTTCTTCTTTACCTCATTAATGGTATTGAGATATGAAGTTATAGCATCGTGCTTGTTAAGAACAGCAATCTCAGCCTCATGAAGTTGTCTATTTAAAAGTTCAATTTTAGCTTGAAAATCTTTTTCATTAGCTTTTAAAACTTTGTTAGTATCAATACACTGGTTGAGATCACTGATCAAAGCAGTATTGTGATTTTGATAGGAAAGGACCTTGCTTTTAAGGTCAACACAATTAAACACAGATAGAACAAGAAGATGAACCTGATCAGAATGAGAAGTTGCAGCAGGAGTAGCAGATGAGTTTACCATCAAGGCAAACTGAACAGGAGATTCTTCAATATCAGCATCAGAATCAGATTGAGTGTCAGAATCAGTCAAGCTTTCAGACTCTGATCCAGATGTTTCTTCTATCTTGAGCTGTGCTCCTTCAGCAGTACTCTCTTCATGTTGATCATCTATCTTCTGGATCTCAGCAACACATGCTTTATCTTGTCCCCTTCTTCAGAATTGAATCTGAAATCCCAATTTTCACCTTCATCCTGATGTACCATCAAAGCTTTGCCTGCATTTGAAGAACTAGTCTGAGCAGAAGAATCAATAGGGACAAGTCTACTTTCTGTATTTGCTGCAGAAGACTTCTGATGATGAAAAGGATTCTTGTTTCCTGCTTTCTTTGGATGTTTGCATTGTCTAGCAAAGTGACCTTTCTCTCCACAATTGTAACATGTGACTGATGCCATGTCAAAACCACACTTAGACTCCTTGTTCAAGTTGATGTCTTAACCAGTCCTTTTAACTAACTCCTTAGCTCTCCTCACAGCACTTGCCAAAGCCCACATAATGTCAATCCTTTCCATATCATCTGGATCTATCTGAGAATAGTCATCATTTATCAGATAAGGATTGCCAATCTGTCCTGCTACCAGTCCATCATAAGAACTAACCAAAGTAGACAAAAGACCCATATGTTCTTTAGCAATCTCAACTGTAACTTTATCAAAATTCTCTGTCTTTAGACTTGTGACTGGTTGATTATGTTCTTTCTGAGAACTTGAAGAGGAGGATGACTGACTGAAATGAATTTGATTGGAAGATGGAGCTTCAGTAGTATGAGAAACAAATGCAGTCTTCAGTGGAGCATGAGAAAAGGCTTTCTCTATAGTAGGTGTAGAGTAGTACAATGAAGATTCCTGAACTTGAGCAACCCTTTTAGCTTTCCACTTGTTCTCAATTTACTGCTCTTTCAATTTCTGGATAAAATCATTGATATCCATGTGTGACATCATCTCATTCTGCTTAAGTACCATCAAAAATGATTCCCATTTTGGAGGAAGAGCATCTGCTAAACACTGAATCTTCTCCTGAGTAGTAGTCTTGACCTCATGATTAAACAACTCACTCAACAGATGGTAAAATCTAGCAATCAAATCATCCAATGATTCATTCCCCACATACATAAAGCTATTGAATTCCTTCCTCAATGCCTTTGACTTGATGTTATTCAAAGCATCATTGCCCTCATAACGCTGTTGCAAAGCATCCCACAGATTTTTAGAAGATGTAAACTGTCTGAACTGATGGAAAATATCAATAGCGATGGACTGAGATAAAATAGCATAAGCCATCTTCTCATAATCATAAAGCTTCCTTTGAGGCTCAATCATCCGTGTGACTAGCATAGGAGTTCCATCTTCATTAAGAGGCCTCAGATATCCTCCTTCAATCATCATCCATAAGTTGGTATCCACTCCATTGATGTGGATCTCAAACCGATACTTCCAGTGCGGATAATCGTCTAAAGATAGTAACTTGGGAGCCTTGTTGGAGTTTCCCGTCTCAGTCTCAGTTAACAATAATGTCTGAATGCGATGATTCTGATTAGCCATCAATGCTAAATCCTCCATTTAATCAGGAACAATAAGATTCAACACTTAGAAAAATTTGCAGACTAATGGCCGAATGAAACAGTTTAGGGCGAATGTCGGGGGCCGAATGAGACAGAACTGGCGAATGTGACACTGAGTATGACAACTGGGAGAATGAACTCTTTCGGCGAATGAATGGGTCGAATGAGCTTATTCGGTGAATGACAGACCAGAAAGAGCTATTCGCCGAATGACAGGTTCGAATGAGAGCTATTCGCCGAATGACTAGCCGAATGAACTCTTTCGGCAAATGACGACTGATTCGGGTGAACCTATTCGGCCACCATTCTCATTCGGTAGATCTGAGGGTTTTTGCAACAAAAATTGCGATAACTTTTGATTTAGACCAGATCTAAATACCAAATTTGGTACAGAACACCATTATATGATTATGAATCAATTGGGATTGAAGTTTGGACAAAAACACCACAAAAACTCAGTAATCTTGAATGAAACAGTAACTTTAAGGGCAAGAAACTTAGGGTTTTGCAGGTTTCGAACAAACAAACTCAGATTTAATGATTTTTATTGGAAATCAAGCAGAATCAAGAGCCAAAGCTCTGATACCACTTTGTAGGACCTATTAGGAGCTCGGAAACAATCCGGTTCCAAGGGAAATTTTCTTGACAGCCTCTGGAATAGTGCGGAATCCTATTCCAGGGTTTTCCAATCAAAATCAACAGCAACCGTGGTGAATCGAATGAGTAGAATCAACGTGCGAGTGAGAATCGATCACCACGGGTTGAGAATCGAAGTTGGACGGCAAGAATCGCTCAAAACTTCAAGGGTTTGACACTAGAGTGCACTGGGAAGAATGAGGACTCGAAAAAGTTCGGTTTGAAATGATTTGAACATGTATTTATAGACTGTAGTCATTCGGTCGAATGAATGGCCGAAGCAGCTCATTCGGCGAATGACTATGTCGAATGGACAAGTCAGTCGAATGAGTCATTCGGCGAATGGCTCATTCGCTGAATATAGTCATTCTCTATTCTCATTCGGCGAATGACTTCATTCGTTAGAGTCATTCGCCCGAATGAGTGATACTCATACTCAAATATTAATTAATCAATTCAAACAATTATATAATCAATATTAAACATTAATAACAATATATAAAGACATCTTTCATTAATATAACTTTAATCTTTACATGATGATTAGTACAAAATTGAACTAGGGACATTAAGTGCGTCAACAACTAAATTTATGAACTCACCAACCTAGTGTTGACTTTGTTTAAATGCATGTTTTCTCAGGTGACGAACAGGTTTAGTCACCAAGCATTCAAGACTTAAGCTAGTGGACTTTTAGAAGACCTAGCTTCATTTTGTGTTGTGCATATTTTGAATGACAAAACTTTGAATCAGTTTTTGTAAATCTTGTGCAGATAAAGGATAGCTACTTATGATTCTTTTGGATATATTTACTTAGTTAAATTATGAACATGACACTGTAATTTAACTTTGTAATTATATATCAATGTCATGATAGCATTTCTCATTATATATCATGTGCCATGTAAACAATCTGATCATTTTAATTATCACAACGATATCGCACCTCGAGAACCTTCCGGCCGACGGGAAAGTCGATCCAGCCCGCCGGCTCGGGTGTGATAGATTGGTATCAGAGCTATGGTTATAGAGAAACATATGTCATATTACTTAAACGGTTTGGCATAGACTATAACCTAGGGACCCGTCATGTAGAGAACATAAGACTTAGGATTTTATGTGCATCTGTCTTCTGCATTTGATCACTGCACTAACCGATTTTCTTTCGGTTTTGATCAGAATGCCACCAAGTAGACCTCCACCTTTGCTGCTACCACCAAATTCACCTCCAAACTCAGCAACACCATCACCACCTATATCTCCACAACCTCCACCTCCTCCTCCGCATACTCCACATCACCAAATACCACCTAACCATGAGTTAGATCCTGCCACCATCGCACTGGCCACTCTGCTAACCAGTCAACAGGGAAGTAATTCCCGACATGATAAACAGGATTAACTCCAACAACGACAACAGTAACAGCAACTTAACTCGTGAGGGCAGCGGAAACACTAGGAACCAACAGGACTACTCCTACATTAACTTTGTAGGATGCAAGCCACCTGGCTTCAACGGCAGTGAGGGAGTTGTCGGCTTGATCCAATGGATCTAGAAGATGGAAACAACCCTCGACATCAGTGCTTGTCCTGATCAGCATAAAGTGAGGTATGCTGCAGGCTCGTTTAACAAGCGAGATTTGACATGGTGGAATGCCCAGGTACAGACCAGGGGGAGAGATGAGGCATTGTCTATGCCTTGGGAAGAATTCAAGATTCTGCTGAGGGCTGAGTTTTGCCCAAGAAACGAGCTAAAGAAGGTTGAGACTGAACTGCTCAATCACGTCATGATTGGTGCTGTGCATCTGGCCTACACCACAAGATTTCACGAGTTAGCGACATTGGCACCAGATATAGAGCCAACGCCAGAGAAACGGATCGAGCGATATGTAGGTGGACTGCCGGCTTGTGTCCAGGGGCATGTGATTGCTACCCATCCAACCATCTTGGAGATGGCTGTCACTCTGTCATCAACATTGACAGATGTGTTGGTAATTCTAGGTTACTTTTCATTTAATTAATTTCAATTAATCGCACTAATTGAAAAAATCAGTTTTCATAAAACCGGATTAAACTATCAGATCAGATTTGACACAGCGGAAGCACTTAAATTTGGCAACCTTTCGATTCGTAATCAAAACAATTCCCAAATCAGGATCCAGTACAATAAAATCACACAACACAACCATAGGGGTTTTAGAAATCGACCTCTACGAAGCGGTTCCAAATCCACACGATGGATCGGCAACGGTCTCGCTAGTTGACTCAATATGATCATCCGAATCCAGATCTCGTCCCACGAATCACCGGATTAGTCCAAAACAGATTTTGGCTCGGCTCGGTTTGCGGCTCTCGTGCGGCTCCGGTTTACCCTTGTTCGGCCCATCAGATTGGCCTTTGGTGCGGCCCCTTTGGCACGGCTACTGGTGTGCCCGGCACAGCCCCTAGTGGCCGAGACATCAACCTGTATGCAGCACTTGGTTGCGGCTAAGCAAGGTGGCGGAATGGTGGTGGTTTTCAGCCAAGAACCCCAAGGAGAAGAAAAAATATTGGGTGAAAGAGATGTGAAATGTGGTAGGTTAGATCTAGTTTAATAGTCAACCCATGATCCACATTTTTAGGATCTAGGAATTACCAATTCAAAATTGGAATTCCCACCACTTATTTCACATTTAATTCAAATTAAACTCTTTTTAAATTAAACTCTTTTAGTAATTAAACCATTTAATTATTACTCTCCAATATTACTAACTAACTATTAGTTAGTAGCATTTAATTAAATGTTTAAAGTTTAACTAAATGTCAATTTGTCAATTAACATTTAACTAACAATCCCTTAAAATAAAGTTCAAAACTTTATTTGTTTAATGAATTAATTATCTCTATAATTAATTCGCACCGATTATTATTTCATAAATAATAAAATCACCAAATCCTTAAAACCGATAGTTCGTGATCGTATAATATGTTTAACAATTAAACATAAAGTCGTTGCCTTCCAAAGTGTAACTCTTTGGATCATACCTTTTATAGTAACGTTGAACTTATAGTTAATCAGACATCCAATATCCAACAGACTCCCACTTGGACGATTCATCGACTAAGTGATTTAACGTAGACAGTGTTGGACGCCTAGCTGCATCACGCTGCCCCTAGTAAGGTATGACTTCTTAAGTCGACTAAAACTCCTTAGTTTAAGTAACTCTTTACTTTAACTTACAATTATAGTCTCAGATAACTTTTATCTATATATCCTTTCTATTTAGATATTCCATGAACATGAGACATCGATCTCTTTTAAATCTCATATATAGTTCAAGTATTCTCATTCTCGTTCTCAATTTAAAATGATCTAACAAACTATTTTTAGTTTGAGCATGGCCACGCATTTACATCAGTTTAAATCAACGAGGGCGCCAAAATATCTTCTCTTATCTGTATAAGAGTATAGAATTCCTTTGGCAGAATATAACTCCTACTTAATCTTAGAATCATTCCCAATATTTACCTTTATAACTGCCTATTTTTCAAGACAGCGTTAGGTAAGATCAAAGAGTGACCTTTATTTAGTGTTAGTTCAATATACTCCTTAGGTCTAAGGATATTTGTGTATATCGAATATACTTTAATATCAAAACATCTTATGACAACAATCCATGAAGAATGTTTTGAAGCAAGTTACGTCCGACATCATTCTCTAATGAATGCCTATGAATCTAGGTTCTCAACACTTGAGATTTTTTCTCTATAAACTAACCAAGCATTCAAGTAGTCTTAATTCAGATTGATTCCCATGAATCTGATCGACTACGGACATTTAGAATACTATATTCAAGGATACTAAAATGTACAAAATTTTGAATTTAGAAACATTATTCATTTTGCCTTTAACAATTAAATCAAAATGAACATTCAATGTTTCATGTTTCGATTGTAAAACACCCAATACTAAAGTAAATCAGATTCCCTATCTAGCATATCTAATATCTATTTATTAGCCTTATCCTCATATTCAGCTCTATAAATAGACTTAGTGAACTGAATTGCTAGATTCTGATTTATGAATTTTATTTATTATTATGTCTTTCTTTCAGTTCTTTCTCATAATGCTTATATTATAATATGACTACAATTTCATAGTCTTAGCTATGTTATATTGTTGTCATATGTTTTCTCAATCAATTCCTAGTCATTAGGAATCTTATTGAGATTAGTAATGAACTTTTTCATTCTAAGCATTCGGATGCGTTTATTTGTGTTCTCTAACCTTTAGTGAACACTTCATGCTTTGACACAGACAATTTGCATGTGACTCTTCATCTTATGCAAGATTTATCTAAGTTTTTTATTTTCAATCTCTGTTGAAAATGTCATTGGATAAATTATATATTAACCATTAATATATATTCGATTTTATAAAATAAAATTGTTACTTATTTCGTTTAACATCATATGTTAAAGTTTATGTCTTTATTCTAGAAACTCATTTCTATAATTAGTATGTCATCTACATACTTACATAATGTTTTCACTAGAATTTACTATGCTCCCACTAGCCTTGACATATATATATGTATAACATCTTTGTCCTTTAGGTAAAACTAACACCTTACTTTCTTACTATGACAAAGATTCCCACTTGAGATGCTTTTATCAACCATGGATTTGTCTCAACAAGTTCCCCATATTAGCTACTTATAAGAATACTCAATTAAGGTGTTCTTATGGTAATTCACTTTTGATATTTAACTACTTATCTGTCAAACAACTCTTGCTTATAGAATTTGTAGTATCCTAATACATCCATGTTGATCTTGTCATTGAAATTCCTTAATTTCAACTACGCAACATCTAAATGTTGTTTAAACAAGTCTCTTACTTTGTTTTATCGCATCTTAGTGTTTATGCTTCTTAACCATTTGTCATATTTATCAATCAATTATTACAAATTTGCAATTTATGGGTTCACAGTGATCCCATGAGCTTCTATGTATTTCATGTGTAACAACTGGTTCTTAAACTCATTTAAAATCCATTCAAACATTTTGTGTTGATTGAAACATATATATATATATATATATATATCATATCCTTGCAGAATTGAACTCTTTCAATCTGCCCTATCTAATTTTCAACCATACAGTTCCTTGCATTAGGAAGCAATTGATGAAAATTCTATCTGTTCCATTTTAGGGATTTATAATAACTATCTTTATCATTAATAAGGATCCAATTTTAAATAAATTGTTAACAACTCTTTGTTAAATCCTCAAAGCCCTAAATAGGAATTTATATAGGTTTATTTTACAACTCTTTATATATACCTGTAATTAAAGCTAGTGTAGTAATTCATATGATAAGTTCATTGAGATATTCTTTCATTGGATCATATTCAAGAGAAGACACATTATGTATTGGTATTTATCAAATTACCTACATCATTGTGTACTTGGTTGTGAAACAATTTCACATTATATGCATTAATTTGGTAACCTTTGGTTATATCTCATATATAACTATTGTTGCTTTTAGATCTTCATTTTATGTAAATCTTCTTTGAACTCTTTCAAAGATTTCATTAGGTTCAAAACCTTATGAAATATTCATATTTAATCTTTAGACAATTTATGCAACAGAAATGCATTTTAAAGATCACAATCTTTATAACCTTCCTTATGCATGTTGTGTAATCATCAAAATCTTGTAACAATGAATTTCATTTTCAATTGTTTAGAGATTCATGTATTACACCTTGCTTTAAAGGTTAATCTTGTCTAATTATAATTATTTAAACACTTTAAATTATTCTATTAATATGAATCATATGTATTGCATTTATTTGTAATTCTATCATATAGAATTTACTTTGCATTATCAATAATTATTATCAATTATGCTATCAAAACATTTTATCAAGCATAAATATAATTAATCAGTAAATGCATAAACAATACTAGAAGCAATATTCTTAGACAAACTAAGAATGCCAAAATAATCATAATTGTTTTAAACAATTTAAACAATTAATGAAAAATGAAATAATAAAAGAACATTTCTTCTATTTGTCTTGTCTTCCATCCCATGGAATTCAAGACTCAAGCTCCCAACTTATCATCCACCTCGAATACTTGCAAATAACTGAAATAATTGTGACACTCACATTATTATCAAAGATTTGTCAATTCAAGAAATATGTTGAAGGAACAAGGCATACCAGAAGATTCCGGCATATCTGAACTCTTCAGACGCCGAGCAAAAATGTACTGGACCTCATCGACCTAGGTCAATGGTCTCTTCCTCCCACTGCTCACCACTATCCTCATCTTGGTTTCCTAAACCAAGAGCATCCCCTTGAGTTCATCAATTGTCCCTCCAAAGATAAATCTTTTGTAACTCTTTACAAAAGACTCATATTCCTCTGGTAGGGAAATAAGGATGAAATCTATAGTAATCTCAAGGTCCATGGGATAGCCTAGTTTTCCAAGCATTTCTAAATTGTCTTGCAACCTATCAATGTGAGCTCCTACGTCTCCACCCGGTCTCAAACCCTTTTGGACCTCCTTAAGAATTTCAAATCGCCAAAACCTGTTTGGCTGGAAACTCTTCTTGATCTCCTCAATCATCTCATGACTGGAGAGATACATAAGCTGATCCACATATTCAGGAGACACCGAAGTCAATATGAGATATTTTATCTCACATTCGTTTCCAATGAGCTTCATCCTTTCAGATGTGGTGCAGCCTATAGGTGCCTCGGGAGTAATAGGGTTATCCAAAGCATACAATATTCCTTCTTTTCTAAGGAAATCTCTAAGGTGATGCATCCAAGTAGAAAAATTACTCCCATTGAACTGATTTCGAATAGATTTATCCTATGAGGTTTAGTAGCACCAATGAAGGACATCTATAAAATTCAAAAGAAAGGTTTTAGTATTTCATGCTTTATATAATCCCAAATTAATTATGACCCATTCACAAAATTAATTTAGAATTGTGAGATCCTGTTTATTTAATGAACAGTGAATTGGCTAAGCTCTCTATTTACTGTTCACAATAATACAGGAGCGTTACGATAACCAATTATGACAATCATAATCCTCAAGTTTTGAGGTTTGTTTGAACACTCTTTTCTAACTTTGTACATTTACCCTAACTATGCCAACTTGACTCTTCAAGTATACGCCTTACGATTTTTGACCGAATGACCGGCCTAAGTGTATTAGGAATCGCGATCATTCATTTTTTAATAAAACCATAGACCTAGTGCAGGGTAAGCACTAACACTAGATTTTAGGTCAAATTGATAAAGTGTCTCAAATCTAAGGTGGCATTTAAATCAAAATGTTTATCCTTTTCTAATATATATAAACCTATAGCAGGGTAAACACTAACTCTAGGTTTACATATTTAGAATATGAACATCTTGACCAATGAGTCATTTAATTACTATAATTAATCTCTTTTATGTTTCAAAAACATTATGGACAACTAATTTTAAATGAGGATAGTTGTGCAATTCATAAAATCACTATTTTATTTATTCGCTATCTAATTGAAATCCTATTTCAATTTTGACCTAATTTGTTTTAATACCTTATTGAAATTAAATTGATCATAATCGCGAATTTTTTTGTCTAATCAATCATATTGATTTTGTTGTTTTAGTTTAAAACTGTTGAACGATTTGAAGCATGAACAAATCGTACAATTTCATATTAAGAAAATCACATTTGTTCTTGATTTGCGATAGTTTGAAACTCCTTTCAACTCTCGACTCGATTAGTTTTAGATACCTTATTTAAACTAAATCGGTAATTATCGCGAATCATTTTAAACTAACAAGTTCTAATTTTATAAACTTGATTTATTAAAATAAAACACTTTTATTTTAAAACCCCTTTTAAAATAGCTACAAAACTTCTTTTGTATTACTTATCGTTTTGCTATGATTGTGAAAAAAATTGTTTTTACTTGTTTTATATTTCCTAAATATTGAACCACCATAAACAACAAAATGTGATTATGAAACGAGCCAAAGTCTCATTTGTTCAGTTTAGTTCGAGTCATCAAATACAAACCAAACGATACTAGGGTTTACAATTCAACGTCTTGAATGTTGTCTCCCACTTGATCCAAGATCTCCATCTTCGATCTCCCCGATTGTCTCTATCTTCCGTCTTGTATCCATTGCTTGATTACATTTGTAAACTACAAATTACATTACAAAAAAATTGAAACCTATTCTATTACATCTGGTCCAAATACCCGTGGAAATACAAGATTTCAAATAAACCACCCAATCAAACAAAACAAAAGATACAATCACATGGGTCGGATCCTAGGGCTCGATTCATAATCGTAATCACAATCACAATCATCACATTCACAGTTTTGATCTTTTTGTCAAACAAAAGTTTTGACAAAACAAAAACAAACAAAGATCGATTATTAACTGCATTTAAACGTTTGTAAAAGCCACTCTGATGCCACTGTTGGTAATTCTAGGTTACTTTTCATTTAATCAATTTAAATTAATCGCATTAATTGAAAAAATCAGTTTTCATAAAAACGGATTAAACTATCAGATCAGATCTGACATAGCGGAAGCATTTAAATTTTGTAACTTTTCGATTCGTAATCAAAACAATTCCCAAATCAGGATCCAGTTACAAATTGTTTAAACAACAATTAAATCAAACAACACAACCATAGGGGGTTTTAGAAATCGACCTTTACGAAGCGGTTCCAAATCCACACGAAGGATCGGCAACGGTCTTGCTAGTTGACTCAATACGATCACCCGAATCCGGATCTCGTCCCATGAATCACCGGATTAGTCCAAAATAGATTTTGGCTCGACTCGGCTCGGTTTGCGGCTGAGCCATGGCTCAAGGTGGCAGCCCCTTGCGGATCACGTGCGGCTCCGGTTTACCCTTGTTCGGCCCCTCGGATTGGCCTTTGGTGCGGCCCCTTTGGCACGGCTACTGGTGTGCCTAGCACGGCCCCTCGTGGACTAGACAGCAACCCGTATGCAATACTTGGCTACGGCTAAGCACGGTGTGTCGGCCAAGAACCCCAGGAGAAGGGTTTGTGACGGCTCCAAGGGAGAAGGAAAAAGAGTGGGTGAAAGAGATGTGAAATGTGGTTGGTTAGATCTAGTTTAATAGTAAACCCATGATCCACATTTTTAGGATCTAGGAATTACCAATTCAAAATTGGAATTCCCACCACTTATTTCACATTTAATTCAAATTAAACTCTTTTAATTAAATTAAACTCTTTTAGTAATTAAACCATTTAATTACTACTCTCTAATATTACTAACTAACAATTAGTTAGTAGCATTTAATTAAATGTGTAAAGTTTAATTAAATGTCAATTTGTCAATTAACATTTAACTAACAATCCCTTATAATAAAGTTAAAAACTTTATTTGTTTAATGAATTAATTATCTCTATAATTAATTCTCACCGATTGTTATTTCATAAATAATAAAATCACCAAATCATTAAAACTTATAGTTTGTGATCGTATAATATGTTTAACAATTAAACATAAAGTCGTTGCCTTCCAAAGTGTAACTCTTTGGATCATACCTTTTATAGTAACGTTGAACTTATCGTTAATCGGACATCCAATATCCAACAGACTCCCACTTGGACGATTCATCGACTAAGTGATTTAACGTAGACAGTGTTGGACGCCTAGCTGCATCGCGCTGCCCCTAGTAAGGTATGACTTCTTAAGTCGACTAAAGCTCCTTAGTTTAAGTAACGTTTTACTTTAACTTACAATTATAGTCTCAGATAACCTTTATCTGTATATCCTTTCTGTTTAGATATTCCTTGAACATGAGACATGGATATCTTTTCAATCTCATATATAGTTCATGTATTCTCATTCTTCTGGCGAACCTGGACACTTCTCGCGGGATTGTCCCAAGAGAATTCAACCAAGGGCTCAACCAACTAGAGGAAGGGACTTTCAAATTGCAGCTGCTGCTGCACGACAAGACCCGAATGTGGTCACTGGTACATTTTTTCTAATCTGATTTTTATCTATCTATATTATTTGACACTGGTGCGGATCAGAGTTTCATCTCGTTCGATTTTCCATGACAACTTAATCATGTTGAGTAATCTTTGGACTCCTCTTATATCATTGAGATAGCAAATGGCAAACAGATAACCGTTAACACAATACTTAGGAACTACCCATTGACACTTGATGAGCATACATTTTCCATTGATTTGATACCAATGTAATTGGGCAGTTTCGATATCATTGTCGGAATAGATTGGTTATCTCATAACCGAGATGAAATCATCTGTTCTAAAAAGCTATTACGTATTCCAGTGGAGAACAATCAGGTGATGTAAATTCATGGAGATCAAGCAAATCGCAGTGTCAAACTAATATCGTGCATGAAGGCACGCAAGTGCCTAAGGAAACAGTGTATCACATTTCAAGCTCACGTTGTGGAGAAAAACAAGAAGGCAATCAAGATTCAAGATGTACCGGATGTGAAAGACTTTGCGAACGTGTTTCCGGATGATTTACCGGGATTGCCATCTGAGCGATCAGTGCAATTCCGAATCAATCTGCTTCCGAGAGGGGTTCCAGTGGCTAAGTCACCTTATAGGCTTGCGCCATCAGAAATGTAGGAACTGTCCAATCAACTACAGGAGCTACTAGATAAACGATTCATTTCACCGAGTTTCTCACCATGGAGAGCTCTGGTCCTGTTTGTCAAGAAAAAGGTTGGATCCTTCAAGATGTGTATTGATTACAGAGAGCTTAACAAGCTCACCATCAAGAATCGGTACCCGTTGCCGAGGATTGATGATTTGTTTGATCAATTACAGGGAGCTCAGTATTTCTCTAAGATAGACATGCGTTCAGGTTATCACCAGCTCCGGATACAAGAAGAAGACATACCAAAGACGGCCTTTCGTACTCGATATGGACACTATGAGTTTATGGTGATTCCATTTGGATTGACGAACGCACTGGCAATGTTCATGGATCTTATGAACCGGGTGTGTAAGCCGTACCTAGATAAGTTTGTTATCGTTTTTATTGATGACATACTGATTTATTTAAGAAGCGAGAAGGAACATGAACAACTTCTCAATAAAATCTTGGAACTTTTAAAATACGAACAACTTTATGCCAAATTCTCTAAGTGTGAATTTTGGCTAAGAGAAGTTCAGTTCTTGGTTCACGTGATTAACAGTAATGACATTCATGTGGATCCTGTCAAGATTGGGGCAATCAAGAATTGGGACGTGCCCACAACACCTACAGAGATCAGATCATTTCTGGGTTTGGCGGGTTTTATAGGAGATTCATTTCGAATTTCTCTAAGACAGCCTTGCAACTCACAAAGTTAACCCAGAAAAGAGAACCATTTGTGTGGACGCAGAAACAATAAGAGGCCTTCCAAACATTGAAACAAAGATTGTGCAATGCTCCAATCTTAACACTCTCAGAGGGCAACGATGACTTTGTAATTTATCGTGATGCTTCCCATCAGGGACTTGGTTGTGTTTTAATGCAACAAGACAAAGTCATTGCCTACACATCAAGACAGTTGAAGATCCATGAAAAGAATTACACGACACACGACTTGGAATTGGGAGCAGTTGTCTTTGCCTTAAAGATTTGGAGGCATTACCTGTATGGTACAAAATGCACAATATTCACATATCACAAGACCTTACAACATATATTTGATCAGAAGGAGCTTAACATGCGACAGAGACATTGGGTTGAACTTCTGAACGATTTCGATTGTGCGATCAAATATCATCCGGGCAAAGCTAATGTTGTTGCAAATGCTTTGAGCCAGAAGGAAAGAGTAAAACCCTTGCATGTTAGAGCAATGGGCATGACTGTGCAAACAAGTCTGAGAGATCAAATTCTACAAGCATAACAAGAAGCAGTGGTAAGAAACAACTTGAGGAACGAGCTCGACTGTGGAGCCGAGAATCATTTCGAGAAAAAACAAGATGGAGTTATATATTACCAGGACCGTGTTTGGTTCCTAGCAGTAGATGAACTCCGGAAATTAATTCTTGATGAGGCACATAAAACACGTTATTCTGTTCATCCTGGTGCTGATAAAATGTACCAAGATATTAGGCCATTTTATTGGTGGCCGGGTATGAAGAAGGATGTGGCTACTTATCTTGGTAAGTGCCTAACTTGTGCTAAAGTCAAATCAGAACACTAGAAACCGTCAGGTTTGCTGGAACAACCACATATACCACAATGGAAGTGGGAACAACTAGCTATGGACTTCATTACCTAGCTACCCGGCACTTACAGCGGACATCATTTATATGGGTCGTCATTGATCGATTGACCAAGTCCGCACACTTCTTACCAATTCGGGAAAACTACAAGATGGAGAAACTAGCAAGACTTTACGTCAATGAAATAGTAGTGCTGCATGGTGTGCCACTATATATTATTTCGGACCGGGACAGCCGATGTACATCGCGGTTCTGGTAATCATTGCAACAATCTCTAGGGACAAGTGTGAACTTGAGCACCGTTTACCATCCACAAACAGATGGTCAAAGCGAGCGAACAATCCAAACCCTGGAGGATATGTTGAGGACATGCGTCCTAGACTTCGATGGAAGTATGGACAAACATCTACCACTCACCGAGTTCTCCTACAACAATAGCTACTGCAGCAGTATTGGATGTGCTCCGTTCGAGGCACTATATGGTATAAAATGTCGGTCTCCAATTTGTTGGACCGAAGTGGGAGACAACAGAATCACTGGGCCTGAAATTATTCAGGAGACTACGGATAAAATAGCCCAGATTCAACAGTGATTACAAGCAACACGTAGTCGCCAAAAGAGTTACGCAGAAAAACGGCGAAAGCCTTTGGAATTCCAGGTGGGTGACCGAGTCATGTTGAAAGTGTCTACGTGGAAAGGCATGGTTCGTTTTGGGGCTAAGGGCAAGTTAGCACCAAGGTATGTCGGACCGCTCGAGACAACCCAACGAATTGGTCCTGTGGCATACAGACTCAGACTTCCTGATGAACTCAGCGGGGTACACGATGTATTCCATGTATCCAATCTTAAGAGATGTCTAGCTGATGAATTGTTAGTCATACCATTAGAAGAAATACAAGTTGATGAGCAATTACACTTCATTGAATAACCTGTAGAGATTATGGATCGTGAAGTCAAGAGACTGAAACGAAGCCGTATTCCTATCGTGAAGGTTCGTTGGAACTCCAAGCATGGACCAGAATTTACCTGGGAGCGTAAGGATCAAATGAAGACAAAGTATCCCCATCTGTTTGAAGAAGTAGTGCCCGATATTGATGCTTAAATTTCGGGACGAAGTTTCTTTAACAAGGGGAGACTGTGACAACCAGTACCAGATCTTCTGGCAAGTCCGTACGGTACGTGTACTTCCACCTTTTCCAATGTGTAAATACAATGTGCAAACAGTTGTGTGACAACTGGACTAAGAAAACAAATAACAGTTGTATGTGTTTAAGTGAAAATTTAAATACAGTAAATACAACAACTCATGTGAAACAACAGTGTGAAAACAAATGACAAAAGCTTATCGGTTGCTATCTGATGTCCACAAATAACAGGAATCAGATGCCCGACAAAACAGTTATAACAATGTGGCAATAAGTGGGTTTAGTTGAGTCCGTCAGTGAAGAAATACAATTCAAATAACAATTCAGTATTGTTTACGAATAATGAACTGACATCATGTTTGTGAGGGTGACGATTCTCACAAACATATATGTGAGTTTAACGTTCTAAACGATGACTGAAAAGTAGAAAACAAAAGTCAGAAAGTAAAGCCGTTGTCGTGTTCGTTCGAGTGACGATTCCAACAAATACGCGCGATGGCGATACGATCTAACGAAACGAAATTAATAAACGTTTCGAAACACAAAAATTAAGAAAAAATAAATTTAAAAGATTTACTAGGAATTACCACCTTAGAAAGATATTAGAAAACCATTTATTTAAAGTACGTAAAATACACGTTTTACGCTTCGTAACCGTGACGAAATCAAGAACTGAGCAACCAAAACAAACCCGAACTAATACGGAGCATATAAACCCTAAATGATACTCTTTATCCTCATTTATTACACCTTCACTCTCTCTCTCTCTAAACCCCCAACCTGGTTTCTCTCTCTAGAAAACCAACACAAAAACCCCTATATCTTCTTTAATTCATGGCCAAATCTTGCAAATAAGCTATCAAATCGAAGCTCTCAACATTCTCTACATGAAAGTACAAACGATCGGCTTCAAAACCCACTGAATCAGAGGTAAATCGAGCTGTAAGTCTCGGATTTTTAGGGTTTCTAGGAACCGAACACCACTAAGGTGTTAATCGTTGCTAAACCCTCAAAATATCCATGGTAATACGATGTAGTACAATCATAAGCATGAGGAACATCTTAAATGGGGGTCTACAGCTCGAAACAAGCACCATGATGGTGCCCGACTACGGCCCAGCCAAAGGAGTCAATCGGGCGAATGGGGGACCGAGCGAGTGTGCCTAGGGCGAAGGGACCTTCGTTCGCATGGGCATCTTGGCCGAAGGGACAGCCGAACGAATGGCCAGTTAGGGGACCTCGTTCGCATGAATGGTCCCCAGATTCGCGTGGTCTACATTCGGGAAGTGTCATTCGCATAGGTGGAACCTATTCGGAGTGATCAATCATTCGTCTCGGGGAAATTAAAGACCATTCACACGTGACACTCATTAGTACAACTTGGACACCACAATCTTAAAACCAAAGCTCTTTCACCCCATGCACCTATTGCTACAAAGTTGATGAAGTTATTAAACTAATTTAATAACACCTAAAATCTTTTATTCATAAACTGTTAAGTAACTAAGCTTTATAACTTAGTTCTTACATTAACACGTTCAAATAAGGATAAATTTTTGGTTAACACCCAAGTGACATTCTAAGTTATACACTTAGAAAACAAGTTAATTTTCAAAATAACCCCGTATGTCAAAACTATAATTCAAGACTAAAACGTTAATAACAAACACTTTAATATATTAACAGTTAACCTTAAACGGGTTAAGTGTTAGTATATATAACATCACAAGTGAATTAGGACCAAGGGATAACGAAGGATTACAAGTGTTAGCCAACTTTATGGCTAACACACACATACCCATAACTTATACTTATAAGTTACACACAATTGAAATCAATACAGAATCGTGAAAACAACCTCAAGAACAACAACGAGTGTGTGCATTCCTTTTAACACTTAGTCAACCGCATCAACTACCAGGTGAGTTCATACGCCCCTTTTCTAATCGTTTTAATTTTATATAACAGGGCTGAGAAACATGCTAAAACCTTTAATTACTTAAAATTTTTAGTACAATATTGCATTTATTGTATGATTTAGATAACATTGGTTTATCCTTATTTTCACATATCATTTCATGTATGCTTGTGCATTTATAACATGTTTGAGAAATCAAGGATGAATCATGAAGCAGAGTTTCATGAATCCATCAACACAATAAAATAACGCAAGTTATAAGATTAAATCTTATAGTACTTGTTGTTATTACGAAGATAAAGAGGAGATAACACTGTGACAATTACAAATGACATCAAGAATGATAATCATGATAACATAATTTCATGATGCTAATATCATTGACCACATTTATTAACGTCGTGTAATAAGACAAGTGCTTATAACAAATTGTCAAAACTATGAGATCACATAACACTGAGAACAGGGAACATTGAGGCAATAACACTTGGGGAACACAATCAACAATTACTAATTAAGACTGTTAGTATTATATCACAAAAATCATGTGTTCATGAGATCACGTCTAGTCGTATGTCCCTTGCAAGTAAATCGTTTACCATTGATTTAGTCCGACTAAACCGACAATAGCGTACTGGTACCATAGGTTTGACAAACCGCCCACGAGTGAGGTCGATACGTTGATCGTAACATTATCATTGGCCGGTATCGTATGACCGGTAACAGGGCGGCATCAGTCAGGTTTGGTAAACGATACACGGTGATAACAATCTACAGAAAGTAATTGTAATTAAATCCTTTGATTCTATTAACTGTTAGACAGAGGAGTTGATTTTCTCTCATGTCGCATTTCTGGTAGTAGTTTCGTTGAAGGCACTTAGTTTATAAATGTGATAGAGGTAAATTGGATGCATTGTGGTCTGATTACATGAGGACCATAATGGATCCCATTTAGGCTTTATACATTCAAGATTGAGAACAATATCAATAAGTTAACTATCATTCCTATTATTAGAAGTGAATTACAGTTAACCCTACAGTTGAGAGAATAATAATAAGGATAAGATTTGATAAACCTATTTTCCTTAAAACACTGAGGGTTTATCATCACTTAGGTGTTGATAACTTACCTCCCTCATATACTTTTATTCTATACATATAACACTGCTGGTGATGAACACAATTTATGGGTGAATATCAAATGGCGTGAATACATGTGAGATAGAAATGGGTATCCATAGTTGTAGTGCAAGTGGTGTTGAATTCTGTAGAGCATGTGGTGGGATGTCGGCTGGGGCTTGTCCCCTACGTAAGCCCTATATATAAGCATGCTTGATTCGGATGAAATAATACATGTAAGTATAACTAAGGAGAGGACATTGTGTGAGACAAATGAGGAAATTAGCAATAAGACTTGTGTATGACATTGTGATTGTGAATGACAATAAATCAATGGTTTTCAATTACTAAATTTATGAACTCACCAACCTAGTGTTGACTTTGTTTAAATGCATGTTTTCTTAGGTGACAAACAGGTTTAGTCACCAAGCATTCAGGACTTAAGCTAGTGGACTTTTAGAAGACCTAGCTTCATTTTGTGTTGTGCATATTTTGAAAGACAAAACTTTGAATCACTTTTTGTAAATCTTGTGCAGATACAAGATAGCTACTTATGATTTTTTTTGGATAGATTTACTTAGTTAAATTATGAACATGACACTGTAATTTAACTTTGTAATTCTATATCAATGTCATGATAGCATTTCTCATTATATATCATGTACCATTTAAACAATCTGATCATTTTGATTATCACAACGATATCGCGCCCCGAGAACCTTCCGCCCGACGGGAAAGTCGATCCAGCCCGCCGGCTCGGGGTGTGAGAGTTAGAGTCAAATGAGAATTCATGCCCAAGATCTGACTTTGAAAGTAAGTGTAGAGCCCATTCAAATGACTAAGATTGACAAAAGCAACATCGGACAAAGCTAAAGATCAAGTTGTGAAGATTTCGTATACTTAGTGATTTCGTGTACTTTGTATGTTCGTGAAATTTTGTGTTTTGTTTACATATATTTCATGTGCTCCTAGACTAATATATATAAACGTACATTGTACTGGTCAAGGTTAGAATCCCGAGGTAAAAACGTTTCTAGACGTATTGAAGCTAGCTTGTAAAGTTTACGTTTTTATCAATAGAAATTCACTTTTCTATCTTCTATTCTCGATTCCGCACACTATAAAAGAAATTTGATGCTGATTTGGTTGCTAAAGTTTGAGTCTTGACATGATAGGGACCTATATGTGGTATCAGAGCTTTGGAGCTCTTTTCAACATAAAGGTAACAACTTTCTTCATCTAGTTCACGAATTTATTGCTCATTTCTACACTAGGAAACTATTCTACAAATTTGGGATTAAAAATCTTGAAAAATATCATCTAGATTTCTTTAAGCATTTTTCGAGAACTTCAAATTCGTGAACTTCATCTTCTTGTTCTTGGTATTTGGTTACTTTGAGTTCGTGTACTTCAGGCTTGGGTTACTTCAGTCTTCGATTACTTCTGTGAAGTTCATATACTTCAATCTTCGATTACTTTTAGCTGATTTCGTATACTTGGAGTTCGTGTTCTTCATTTCGATTACTTGGGTGACTTCAGATACTTCAGTGACTTCGACTCTCTGGATTTCGAGTAGTTTTGAATTTTCAAATACTTGTACTTTAACTACTTATGAGTTTTCGTGAACATGGTTTCCAAAAGCCTCAGTAATTTCTCTAACCTCCTCAACTTGGATAATGAGATTGGAACGGGCACCAAGCCTCCTAATCTTGTTTATGGAGACAAATTCCAAGATTGGAAATTTAGATTCCAATCTATTATCAAGTATACTGACCCGAAGCTATGGACATCTATTGAGGAAGGGCCATATGTCCCTATGTATGAGAGTGAGCTAAATAGTTTAATCCAGAAAGATCCAGATTTATTCACCGAGAACGATATCCTCCGGAGGGAGAAGGATGATAAGGCATATTCCTAAATTACCATGGCTCTATCCACTGAAGTTGTTCATGGTTTCAAAGTATACAAAACAACCAAGGACTTGTGGGATGCATTGGTGGAAAGGTTCGAAGGAAATGAGTACGTGAGGAAGAGAGTCAGAAAGGCATGTTGACACAAAGGTTTTACATGTTCAGCCACATCAAGGTTGAAACATTGGAGGCACAGCTAAAAAAATTCACCCATCTGCTGACTGAGCTGACCAGTGCTGGAATTGAAATGACCAAGGGCGTGGTTAACAAGAAGCTGCTTAATTCTCTTCGTTACAATTGGAATTCCGATTGTACTAACATCAAGAGAACTAAAGACATGTACAAGACCACCTTGAGTGAGCTCATTTCCATCATCAACTCTTATGATATGGATGACAAACAGAAAGCGCTGAATCATGCAAGCTCAATGGGGAATACTCTGGCAACAGAGAATGCAGCTCTTATCTATACAATGAATTATCAAGCATCTGGATATCAACCTCTTCCATATGAGATCGCTTTCCTCTCCACATAAACAGTACATTCCGAGCCCAAAATCAATGTTGAAGGAGAATAGAATATGCTGTTATTCAAGTGTTTCATGAACAACTAAAATGCCTTCATTGCAGGAGAGCTTGCACGTGCAAATCTGACTGAGGATAACTTGGAGCAAATCAATCATGTAGATGTTGAAGAGATGGACATTGCCTGGCAGATGGCAATGGCATTTTTTAGTGCCAAGAAGTTTATCAAGAAGTCTTGAAGAAACAGTTTCGGGAATAACCCTAGAAAGAAGTTGGGATTCGATAAGTTAAAGCTCCGGTGCTACAACTGTAACCAGCCCGGACATTTTGCTTGGGAGTGCAAGTTACCCAAGACTTTGAAGGAAGCTGAGACGAAGAATGATGAGTCCACTGGAGCAGGAATATCAAAGGCATTGGTCACTCAGGGGTTAGATTCCTATGTTAGAGTGATCAGGTGCAGGAACTGGAGATGACTCTAAGTCATGCATTCACAGCAGAGGTGGATGAAAAGCGTACTACGGTAACCGAACACTTATTATCATCCTCTTGCATTGATAAAGTTTTGAAGTACATGACACATAATGAGGAATTGATCAAAGAAATCACCAAACTTAAATACTTTATCTATGAGTTTCTTAAAAATGATGAAATTTTTAAAAGGAAAGTTGAGGCTGAGAGATGTGATATCTCAGAGTTAACGAAACTTTTGAGTGATAAGGAATCTACCTATCGAGATGCTAAGCGCAGAGTCGATGAGATTACCTTAGAGTTGAATCAAGTTAAAACTGAGTTGTCTAAAATTAAAATTAGAGCTAAAAATTACGATTACTCATATGATTTGGTTGCTGGCATGCTCAATGCTCAGTTTCAGGGAAAAAAGGTAACAAGACTTGGTTATAGTGAGGTTGAACCTCATTTAACCATAATTACTTAAGCATGCCAAGAATCAACACCCCTGTTGATAACTAGATTTCAATATTAGACCTAGGGCATGAATTCTCCGCAGATCTAACGAACTAGTTGCTCTCATAATTCATCCTGACTTAACAAATATGAACTGTTCTAATGATTCTGAGATTTGTGAAGAAAGTTTAACTATTGCAAGTCAGGATGACGAGAAGGATGAAAGAAGTGTTAGGGAGAGCACAGATTGTTCTGGTGTGTTAAAGAAGTCAAAATTTTCAGTTCCCAAAATTGATTATGTTGGCAAATCTTAAACAATTAGTATTAAATATGTTTTAAAAACAAATTTTTCAAAAACAAATGCTGATGTTAGAAAACAAATTTGTCTTAAAAACAAATGCTTCTCCTTGAAAAGAAAATGAAACAAAGTCAATTCCATAATCACCAAAGAGACAGGTTCGAACTTAAATCCTAACTGTGAACCTCATGTTCCAAATGGGTCAGTATATCAAGTCTCTACAAGTTCATCCACTGGTTTCAGTGATTGTGATGTAAAACCTTTTGACCCAAATGAGTTTTATTAGTAGGTATGTTGTTATACATGTGGGAGACCATGCGACATTGTCTGCACAGACCCACTGAGTTATTCTATGGGAAGAACCAGTAGGTCACACCTACGACAAAACCATTCAGTAAATCAATGAGGACTGAGAAATCCTCCAAGCCTAAGGTGAAACAGCAAAAAAAAAAGCTCAGAATCATCACCCTGCCAGAACTAACAAAAAGGCAAAATAGAATCAAATTGGTTTTCAAAAACAAAAGAAAACAAGATTTTTTTAATCTGAAGTCAAATCACATTGGAAAAGTAAATCACTAGTAAAATCAATTGTTTATGGTAATGTGAACAAACCCAAGAGCCCAGGTAAAGATAACTCCAAAGTGCCTAAATTTGTAAACATTTGGGTACCTGTCTCTCATATAAATTAGTGTATCATGCAGGGACGACCAAATGAGCTGAAAAATGTTTTGTATGTTGATAGTGGTTGTTCTTGGCACATGACGAGATATTTATCTCAGTTGCATGAAGTTACACCATTCAATGGAGTTTATGTCTCATTTGCTGGAGACAAAGGAAGCAAGATAAGCAAGAAGGGAACGGTGAAAAATGGTACTCTAAGCATTGAAGGTGTGTATTATCCAGATAAACTCAACCACAACTTGTTGAGTGTTTATCAGATCTGTGATAAGAGCTTCTCTACACATTTCACAAAGAAGGATTATTTGATTTTGAAGCGTTTATATGTCATACCTGAGAAGTAGATTCTGATGAGGACTCAATGGATCAACAATGCTTATATCATTAACATGAATTCAGATTCATTCACTGAAAATACATGTCTGTTTTCAAAGGCCTAAGAGATTGTTTGTTGTGGCATCTCCGGTTGGGACACGTAATTGGATAAATGCATCGCCTGTGCCATAGGAAAGCAACAAAGGAGACCTCACAAGCAAAATTGTTCAACTCAATTTCTTCCATTCCTCAACTTCTTCGTATGGATATGTTTGGACCGACAAATCATATGATCATAGGAAAGAAATCATACTGCATCATGATCACAGATGACTACTCCATATTCATTTGGGTCTTCTTCCTTGCCAAGAAAGATGAAACAGTTGGGATCCTGAAGAAGTTTATCACCTTGATCGAGAACCAGAAAAACCAAAAGGTTAAGGTGATCAGAACTGATAATGACATAGAGTTCATAAATCAAACTCTTATTGACTTTTGCGATGAAAAGGGGATAGCTCGGCAGTACAGTGCAGCTCGAACACCACATCAAAATGGAGTAGCTGAGAGGCACAGCAGAATACTTATCGAGGCTACTAGGACCATGTTGTCTAAGTCAAAATTACCAATCTTCTTTTGGGCAGAAGCTGTTAACACACCTTGTTATGTTCAAAACCAAGCCTTATTGAACAAACGCCATCGTAAGACCGCTTATGAAATATTCTTCCATCACAAGCCAATGCCGGTCACTTCAAATCTTTCGGATGCCCTTGCACTCTACTCCACACAGAGCCCAATCACAAGTTTAATGATAAAGTGGGTGAATGATAATTTGTAGGCTACTCTGCTTAGAATGTTGGTATCGTGTCTACAAAAAGAAGACTCGGCAAATTGTGGAGTCATATTACATTCACTTGCAAGAGATGAATCATACGGGTGTTGGTTCAGGTCCAAATTCGCTATTCAAATGATTCTACCTTTGTGCCTTTTTATACTTCCTTTGAGTGTGTCGGACCCACCGAACCCGAAGACAATTTCTACAAAAGTGACGACATGGACTACCGTGTTGACTATGTTTTATGTGACCTAAAGCTTCTGACTGTTGATCCACCCGGCATGTACCAAAGAGCCCAACCAATCAATGAAGTCCTTCCATTGGATCCGGAGACTTCTCAATCAGATTAACCAACTTCACAGACAGATGAAACATCTTCATCATCCCACCGAACCTTCAACAATCTACTGTTCTAAGACCACATTCCTACAGAACATTGTGAGGATAATGATGTTGAAACAAGCGAGACTACTCCAGATGATAACATCGTCTCCTCCAATGAAGAACAGTTGAGCCATATTAGCAATCTACTTGATGACTTAGTTGTGGAGGACATACCCACTTCGAGCATCAACAAAAATTATCTAGTGGAAAACATCATTAGACCGCTTTCAGAAGGATTTCTTAACAGAAGCAGATCCATTCCTGCTCAGACTGCTTCAGCTGAGGGAACTCTTATGAGCAGCCAATCAAGTCCAATTAATTATTTTTATATTATTGTTTTATTTCGCAGGTTGAACCAAAGAATATCAAGATGACTCTTAAGGAATCAAGCTGGATAGAAGCGATGCAAGAAGAGGTGAAGCAGTTTCAGAAACTCAAAGTGTGGAATCTGGTTCCCTTGTCCAAAGTAAAACTACCTATTGGAGCCAGATAGGTCTTTAGAAACAAACGTGTTGATTCTTGAGTCATCATAATAAACAATGCATGATTGGTAGTTAAGGGATTCTACCAATAGGAATAGATTGGCTACGCGGAAGTCTTTGCACTAGTTGCAAGACTTGAGGCGATTCGTATCTTCTTAGCCTATGCCTCTTACATGAACTTCACTTTGTATCAAAGGGATGTGAAGACAGCCTTCTTATATGGCTTGACCAAGGAAGAAATTTATGTATGTCAACTTCCTGGGTTTGAATATTCGCAGAACCCTGACCATGTCTACAAGCTAGATAAACCCCTTGATGGTCTTCATCAAGCCCTTTGCGCATGGTATGCTACACTCACCAATCACCTTCTAGAAAATAGATATGCACGTGGAGCCATTGATCAAAAATTGTTGGTTTGCAAGGATAAAGATGATTTGATTCTCTTCCAGATCTATGTGAATGATATTATTTTTGGTTCCACAAGCTCGGTGTTGTGTAAGGAATTTGAGGAGGTGATGAAGAGAAGTTGGAGATGACTGCAATGGGGGAAATGACCTTCTTCTTAGGTCTTCAGGTAAAGAAATATCAGAAGGTAGTGCTGATTTATCAGGGAACGTATGTCACCGACATACTTACGAAATTCAACATGTTGGATGCTAAGCCCGCTTCCAATCCTGTGGCTGCTTAACTTGTCTTAACTACAAATTTGGATGGTGAAGATGTTGATCAACATCTTTACGGATCGATGGTTGGCTCACTGATGTATCTCATAGCTAGCCAACCTGATATTATGTTCTCGGTGTGTTAGTGTGCCAGATATCCGGAAAATCCGAAGGCATCTCATCTCATTGTTGTGAAGAGAATTTTTTGTTACCTTGCTGGGAAACCTTGACTCGCTTAATGGTATTCAAAAAATTCTGAATTTAAATTGTTTGCTTACTCTAACAGTGATTTTGGTGGATGTAATCTGCATAGACAGTTGACCACAGGTGGATGTCAATATCTAGGTGATCTTATTGTTTGATGGCAGCGCAAGAAACAGACCACCGTATCCACCTCCACTACTGATGCTGAGTATGCTGCCGCATCAAGTTGTTTCTCCCAAGTTATTTGGATTCAAACATAGCTTCTAGACTATGGTTTGAACTTTCTTGACTCTCCTATATATAGTGATAATGAAGCAGCTATTCAGATAGTCAAGAATCCGTACCACACTACAAAACTAAACACATTAACATCCGAAATCACTTTATCCATGATTGTTTCGAACGTAAGCTATTCTTTTTGAAAAGGTCCACATAGATGACAATCTTGCGGATCTTTTCACTAAACCGTTCGACAAAGCTTGCTTCCACCACTTGCTCACCTCACTCAAACTAATCAGTTTTTATTAAAACACTTTTTGTAGATAAGTTCAAATTTGTGTTCTGTTTTATTTTATTTTTCGTTTTTATCACAAATTTAAGGGGAGAACATATACAAAAACATTTCCAATTCTTTAGTCTGTTTATAAGTTTAGGTGTGAAAAACAAAGAAAAATACAAAAAGATTTTTGTTAAGAAATGAGTCAATTAATAGAAAAACACAAAAAGATTTTCTTTCTAAGGTTTAAGAAAATACAAAACAAAAATTATTGGAAAGTCAAGTAAAGTGGATCAATGGGCAGTGAAATGATGTCTGATACTCATAAATTTATTATCTTAATATAATTTCTTAAGAATAACAACTTTAGATAAAGATAAACAACTAAAGAATAAATGCATGTTTTCCACTAAAAATACTAGATGTGATGACTCAAAAAGACTAAATGAATAAGTTAGAAGTTTTTTCAATGTTATGTGAAAAAAAAAGAATAGAATATACTTACTGAAGCGTCTTTTGTTTTGCGTAAGCAAAGACCTAGATGTGTGACGTTTAGACCAATGTCTTTGCATATCAGTAAAATAAAAGATGCCAATGTGCACAAAAGATGAAAGAACCCTTTCTTGTTCTTGATTCTAATCTTATAGATCTGTTCTATATTTTCTCATCTAAAACTCTGTCAAAACATTTCATGTTCGTTATAACAAAATCAAATTTTTGACAAAAGATTTCACAAAGTTGATAGTTTGCATATATAACTAGATAACATCTCTGATTACTTCTAACCTTCTCAAAAGAATTTAGAAAAACCCTTATAAATTTTTTGATCATATGTCTTATATTTGAAATACGGATAAACAAGAGGAAATCATTGGTGGGATATGATTATTATAAGTTGCGTTTTCTATAAGAAAATAAAACAAGATAGACAAACTTCTGAAAAAGATTTGATCTCACAAAATTGACCGGACTTAATCTTGAACTTGTACAAAGTTCATGTTTAATTTTATTTTATTTAACTTAGAAAACTCAAATAATAAAAGATCACGAAAAGATAGGTACTCGAAATAGGGGTACACGAAATAGAAGTACATGAAAGTGAATTACGCGAAACACTTCGTGTACTTCCCATCATCTTTAATTTGATCGTGAACCCATTCATTTAGACTACTTGATCTTCGTGAACTCGTGTGTGCTCTCAGACCAATCTTCAATTTATTGGAAGATTATTTTCTGCCTTGGAAGACGAGATTGCCAAGCATGCCACCACTACTGCCTTTGTTGCTTAGGAACATGATCTGGCACAGACTGCCACATCAGAAAAGGCTGCTTCTTCAGACTCATTAGATCCTGAAACCAAATACATCTTTGAGAAGAGGGAATGATACCCGGCGAACGAAAGGGAGAGGAAGATTCTATGGGGCAGCAAGACAGCAGCCGAAGCCTCATGGCCTTCATCAAAGGACAAAGCTGAAGATTATGTGACTTAACAAGAGCCAGCTCCAAAGAAATGGCTAAAGATGGTTTCAAGGTGGACCAGGGATCCTCTCTTTAAAAGGCAAAAGACTTCTGAAGCCAGAGCTGCCCAATCTTCATAAACACCATCCCAAATAACCGAAGTAGCTCAAACAGCCCAGCCATATCAGCCACCCCAACAGCCACATCAAACCACTTCTTCCACCAAACCTCTCCAAACACCACCATCACCACCACCACAAAAACCAACCTCACCTCCTCAATCACCAGTACCTCTCCATTTTTCACAACCACCATCCCCACCAAAAGCCAAAATTGAAAAAGGAAAGGATCCTATTGGAGCATGATCACCCTATGGGCCAGAGTATGATCTCAAAGGATCAAAGTAAGATTAACAACAAAGGAATGATGATAATGAAAAGGAAAAATAGAAGAAAGACAAAAGAGGATAAGAAGATGATGATGATGATGATGATGATAATGATGACAGTGATATGATAAAGGTGATGATAAAGATGGAGCTGAAAAGATGGATGATAAACCATGAAGGGCCTGGAGAAGACATGATGAATGAAGGCTTCAATGATATGTTCAAAGATATAAGTATTGATTCAGTTTTTGAATCCATTGTGGAAAGTGAGCTTCAAAATCTTCCTAGCGCCTCCTTGGGAGCATCTAAGGAGGATGAACAAGAAAAAAAATTATGCTTCGGAATGTCTTAGCTGACCCATAGATAGACTACTTGTATGCTCGCAAGTATGTCGATGCTTTAGGAGGCGAAGTGACCAGATTCTACAACATGATTGAGAATTGGTTCGATAAGAAGAAGGACTAGAAACCCGATCCTGACACTGATGATTATGTGGAAAATCCATAGATTACATACACCATTAGGTCAAGGGACTTATTTGCTGTCCACAACGATTGATCAAGGGTCGTTTGCTGGATATACGATTGTGAGAAGTGGTTGTATCTTGTAAAGAGATTTAGTGGGAAGCTAGAATACTTCAACCATCCCCAAGACTTCTCTTCCCTACCAGAGATTGATCTAAGGAGCATAAACAACACATTTTTGAAGAACATCTCCAAAGACAACTAGGCAGATCTGTTTGCAAAATTTTTGAAGGACTAGTGCGATAAGGACTTTCCCACTATGAAGCCTATGAAAAGGAGGAGATTCACATCCAAGTATATCTTGGATCCAGTCACAATGAATCCATGGGTTTATGTAAAGTATCCACCACCGGACACTGAGAAATCAGTTCCAGTTCACATGCGGGTAGCCGATGACTCACTTAAAGACTTCAAATTTTGGTATTTTGATGAGATATCGTATGGAGCAGTTATCGTGCCCTAATCAGAAGATTTCTTTATCTTAGACCCTATTGACCAGCTGAAGTTTGAAGGGCTGATATGATGGTGTTGTACTAGAATCGTATTCGTGTGGTTGGTGGATACGATCAAGAGGCCAAACCATTCACCAAAGTAGTTGCTTTTGCAACTACTCACAAGCTATATGTTGGAGCTGCTCCTGACAAGAACACACTTTGTATCGGTTGATTTCATCAGTCTAGGGGGGAGTTTGTAGAGCCCATTTAGATGAAAAATACTGAAAAAATCAACATCGAACAAGGCTGAAGATCAAGTTTTGAAGATTTCGTATACTTTGTGATATCGTGTACTTTGTATGTTCTTGAACTTTTGTATTTCGAGTACATATATTTCGTGTACTCCTAGACTAGAATATATAAACGTACAGTGTAGTGGCCTAGTTTAGAATCCCGAGATAAAACGCTTCTAGACGTATTGAAGCTACCTTGTAAAGTTTACGTTTTTATCAATAGAAATTCACTTTTCTATCATCAATTCTGGATTTCTCATGCTATAGAAAACATTTGATGTTGATTTGGTAGGTAAAGTTCGCGTCTTGAAGGCATGGACATACGGTATGTCATCAACAAATTTTTTGAGTCTTGGCATGCTCAAATAATTATGGTTAAAAGTATGTTCAAACTCACTATAACAAAGTTCATTGACCTCACTTGCATCGATATTGAGCATTGATCATGCCAGCAACCAAATTACTTGAGTAATCATACTTCTTAACAGTTATATTAGTTTTTGATAACTCAGTTTTAACCTAATTTAACTCTACGGTAACCTCATCTATTCTGCTCTTGGCAACACGAAAGTGAGATTCCTTAATACTTAAACGTTCTTTAAGTTTTGAAATGTCAAGTCTCTCAGCATCAAGTTTTCTTTTGAAAATTTCTTTATTTTTAAGAAACTCTGAGTTAAAATATTTTAATTTGGTTACTTCTTTGATCTATGCCTCATTATGTTTTCTGTACTTAAAAACCTTATCAAAGCAAACAAGTGAACATAGAAGTTCAGTTATTTCAAAACGTTTTTTCTTCTACATCTTCCATAAAGCTTGACTCAAAGTCATCTCTAGCTCCTACACTTGATCACTCCAATCATAAGATTTCGTCTCCTGAGAGACCAACGCCTTTGAGGTTCCAGCTGCAGTGGACTCATCAGTTTTCTTTTAAGCTTCTTTCCTAGTCTTGGATAGCTTGTATTCCCTAGAAAAGTGTCCAAACTGGTCACAATTGTAGCACTGGAGCTTTGACTTGTCGAATCCCAACTTCCTTCCATGGTTGTTCCCAAGACTATTTCGTCCATACTTCTTGATGAACTTCTTTGCTCTAAAAGCTGCCATCAACAGGATTTGTTCCAGATATTCCGGAGTCAGACTAGTAGGTTATCTGGAGTCAGAGTTGCAGGTGCAAGTTCTCCTGCAAGGAAGGCGTTGCAGCTATTCTTGAAGCTTTAAAACGTCATCAGATTTTCTTCGTCTTCATTATTGATTTTTGGCACATAATGACCTTGTCCTGAGGACAGGAAAGTAGTTTCATATGGGACTAATTGAGAAGCAGATGCTTGATGATTCATTGAAGAGATGAGGGCTGCATTCTCAGTAGTTTGACTGATTCCTATTGAACTCGCATTATTCAGGTCTTTTTGCTTGTCATGCATATCATATGAATTCATAATGGAGATGAGTTCACTTAAGGTTGTCTTGAACATGTCCTTGGTAATGCAATTGGAGTTCCAGTTATATGGTAGAGAATTTGCAGCTTCTTGTTGACCACACCCTTGGTCATCTCAATGCCAGCACTTGTCAAGTCAGTCATGAGATGGGTGAATATGTTGAGTTGAGCCTCAAATGGTTCACCTTTGATGTGATTGAATGTGTTAAACCTTTGTCTTAACATGTCCTTCTGGCTCTCTCTTATGTCTTCATTGCCCTCAAATCTCTCAACTAGTGCATCCTAAAGCCCCTTAGCTATTTTATGCTCCTTGAAGTACACGAACTGTCTGTAGTACACAAAACTCCAAGTAGTCGAAGTTCAGAGTACACGAAGTTTCAAGTATACGAAGAGCAAAGTATTCAAAGGTTGAACTATACGAAGCTGATAGTAACCAAAGTCCAAAGATCACGATTGCTGAAGTTCACGAAGGTGAAGCACCCAAAACTGAAGTTCATGAAAATACTCAAAGAACTCCAGATGAATTTTTTTCAAGACTTTGATCTCCAACATTATAGAGCAGCCTCCAAATGTAGAAATGAACAAGAAAGTCGTGAACTAAAGGCAAAAACCTTGTACCTTTATGCTGAAAAGAACTCCAAAGCTCTAATACCACTTGTTGGTCCCAAAGTTGATCAAGATCTCAACTTTACACCAGCAAACAACATCAAATAACTTCTATTGAATGCGGATTCCAAAATAAAATATGAAACAAGCAATTTCTATTGATAAATTCGTTAACTATACAAGAGACTTCAATACGTCTATAAGCTCTGCTTTGGGATCCGACCCTAGACGAGTACCCTATGCGTCTGTATATACTAGTCTAGCAGTACACGAAACATAAAACTACACAAAAAATAAAATATATGAACATCAAAAGTATACGAAAATGGAAGAACTTGAACTTCAGCTTAATTAATTCTTGATTTTGTCAGTCTTCGTCTTTAGTTGGGCTCTACAACAATAGCTGATAAGAGATTGATTTCTAAATTTTGCTCCATTGTATGTTCTAATCACCTTCACTTTCAGATTTGTCTGTTCTCAATCAAGGTGATACAATTCTTCAACATATCAGCAACTTCATTTTTCTTGGCAAGGAAGAAGACCCAAGTAAATCTGGAGAGATCATCAGTAATAACCAGATAGTATGATTTCTTCCATATACTCATGACATTAATAGGGCCAAATAGATCGATGCGAAGAATCTGTAAAATAGATTATATTGAGTTGAACAACTTGCGCTTGTGCAGTCTCTTGTGTTGTTTTCCCTTAGCACATGAGATGCATTTCTCAATGGTAGAGAAATCTTTTGAAGGTAGCCCAATAACATGATCTCCTTTTTGCCAAGCTATTGAGATTCTTCAAGTTTACATGTCCCAAAAGACGATGCCACAACAAAAAGAGTCACTTTTGAAGCCTTTGAGAACAAACAAGTATTTTCTGTAAATGAGCATGAATTCATGTTGATGATGTAAGCATTGTTAATCCTTGGAGTTCTCATCAGAATCCATTTCTCTAGTATCACGAACCTAGGATTCAGAATCAAACATTCCTTGTTTTTGAAATGGGTAGAAAAACTCCTGTCACAAATATGAGAAACACTCAACCTGCTGTGGTTGAGATCTTCCACATAGTATAAGTCTTCAAAGCTCAGAGTTCCATTAGTAACCGTTCCCTTCATGCTAATCTAGCATCCTTTATCACCAGCAAAATAGACATACCCTCCATTAAATGGTATGACTTCATGTAGTTGGGAGAAATCTCCTATCATATGTCTGTAACAACCACTATCTACATACCAAACATTTTTAATCTTATTTGCTAGTCCCTGCAAGATGTACAAACTTTTAATGAGAAATTGGTACCCATGTCTTTATAGATTTAGGCACTTTGGAGTTATTAGTGAAAGGACTACTGGGTTGTTCATCCAGCTACAATTAGTTGACTTCAATGGTGGTTTCCTTTCCCACATTTTTTTTATCTCTGATTTAGAAATTTTCTTGTTCTTTTGTTGTTGGAAACTATTTTGACTTTGTTTCATCTGATTAGTTCTGGCAGAATGATGATTCTGAGTTTTCTTTAACTTCTTCACCTTAGGCTTGGAGGATTTCTGAATCCTCTTTTGTTTATTGATGGTACTCCCCTTAGGTGTGACCTTTTGATTCTTCCCATGGAAGAGCTCGACACGTCTGTGTAGACAATGTCTAGTAATATGTCGTGGTTTCCCACATGCATAACAACTTACCTTTTGATGATACTCATTGACGTTAAAAGGTTTTACATCACGATCGCTCATACTAGGACATGAAGTAACATGGATTTGTTCCAAAGATTTCTTTAGACTAAAACATTCACAGTTTGGATTAAAACTTGAACTCATCCTTTGGTGATTGTGGTGTTAGAACCACTTTCCTTACCCTTCGAAATCTCAACTTTTGTTTCACTTGGAAGTTTACTTGTATTGTCATTAGTGGATTTCACAAACTTAGTCTTAAAATAAGGAAAAAGATCACAAAGATTAACAGATTTAGTTTTAAAACAGTAACATTGTTAATTTTTGAAACAAAACATTTCTGATTGTTCAACACAAAAGGAAGATTTGTGATCTTCCGAGCACTACTTTCCACATCCTCATTTGTATGTTTGCTAAAGCTTACACAAATCTTAGAATTATCTGAACTGTTCAAAGTTTTTATATCAGGATCTAAATTAGTAATTATGTTATTGACTGATCTGTTGAGTCTTGGCATGCTATAATAGTTATGGTTAAAAGGAGGTTCAGTATCTTTGTAACTAAGACCTTTAGTCTTAATGCCATGCAATTGGGCGTTTATCATGCCTTCAACAACTTTGCTTGAATGGTCAGATTTCTCAATAGTTATCTTAGTTGTTGATAACTTGATTTAGTTCCAAAGTGATCTCATTTATTATGATATTTGCAGCTCGATAAGGAGAATTTTTTTTCACTCAAAGTCTCCTTGAGTTTTGAATTGCCTTGCCTTTCAGCATCAAGTTTTCTTTTGAAACTTTCTTCATTTTTAAGAAATTCTGTGTTGAAGTATTTTAATTTGGTTACTTCCTTTATTAAGGATGCATTGTGTTCTCTGTAACTAAGAACCTTATCAACACAGGCTTGAGCTCAAAAGTGATTAATTACCTCAGAGTTTTTTCATCAAGCTCAGCCATGAATGTGTGACTTAAGGTAATCTCCTATTCTTGAAGTTGATCACTCCAGTCATGTGAATCAGTTTCTTAAGCAACCAAAGCCTTTGATGTTGCAGGTCCTGTAGATTCTTCAGAATTCTTATTAGTTTCTTTCCAGCCTTGGGCATCTTGCATTCCTTGGAAAAGTGTCGAGGCTGATCACAGTTGTAGCATCTGAGTTTTGACATGTCAAATCAATTTCCTTCCAGGGTTATTTCCAAAGATATTTCACCCATATTTCTTGATGCACTTCTTTGCCCTAAACATAGTCATTGCCATCTGCCAGAAAATATCCATTTCCTCCACGTCAGCTGGATTAATCTGTTCAAGGTTATCTTGAGGAAGGCTTGCTGGTGAAAATTCCCTTGCAAATAAGGATTGTAGCTGTTCATAAAGCTTTTAAACAGCACTAGATTTTCTTGTCCTTCAGCACTAATCTTTTGGATGGATTGACTGTGACTGGTGGCAATGAAAGCGGTATCGTATGAATTCAACTGAGAAGCAGAAGCCTGATGGTACACTGTTGAGAGTAAGACTGTATTCTCTAAAACTGGACTGATTCCCATGGAACATGCATGATTCAGTGCCCTCTTCTTATCATCCATATCATACGAGATGATAATGGATATCAGTTCACTCAAGGATGTCTTGATCATATCCTTGGTTCTCTTGATGTTGGTACAGTTGGAGTTCCAGTTGAATGAAAAAGAGTTCAACAACTTCTTGTTCACTTCACCCTTAGTCATTTCAATGTCAGCACTTGTTAACTCAGCCATTATGTGGGTGAATCGGTTGAGCTTTAAACATATTGAATCGTTGTCTCATCATATCATTTCGAATTTCTCTCATGTAATTTCTTTCAAATCTTTCAACAAAGGCATCCCACACTTCCCTTGCAGTCTTGTGTTCCTTAAACCCATGAGCAACTTCAGTAGATAATACCATGGTGATGGATGCATAAGCTTTTTCATCTTTCTCCTTGAGTAGTATGTCATTTTTAGTAAATAATTTTGGATCTTTAGGAATCAATCCTTTAAAATCATTCTCATACATTGTAGCATATGGTCTTTCTTTGATAGACCTCCATAACTTAGGATCAGTGTATTTGATAAACGATTGAAATCTGAACTTCCAATCCTTAAAGTTATCTCCTGAAACTAGTCTGGGAGGGTTAATGCATGTGCCTATCTCATTGTCCAGGTTCAGCAAGTTGGACAAATTGCTCAGATATTTAGCAGCCATGTTCACGAAAATAAGAGTACTAAAACTTTGCTCAGTATAGAAATTCTTAGAATTACCCGTAGACAGAGAACTCGAACATAGGAAGTATTCGAAGTGAGAAAATACATAAAGCCAAATATCACAAAGTCAAAGATCATGAAACAAAAGATCACGAAGTCAGGTATGACGAAGCCTAAGATCACTAACCCAAAAGAACTCGAATTTGACGGTAATCGAATATTAAAGTTCACGAATGTTGAATTAAACGAAGCTGAAGTCCATGAAATCTTCAAATATGGCCTGATGAATTTTCTTCAAGATTTTGAGCTACAAATTTATTGAGAAAATACCCAATCCAAAGATGAGCGCAAAAGTCATGAACTTGATGCAGAAAGCTTGAATCCTGATGCTGAATAGATGCCAACTTTATACCAAGAATAAGCATCAAATGTCTTCTAAATTGTGCAGAATCCATAATAGAAGAGATATCAAGAAATTTGTATTGATTAATTCGTGAACTTTACAAGGTATGATCATTACCTCTAGACACACTGTCTTGAGATCTGAACCTAGACTACTAAACTATGTGCTTATATATGCTTACTCTAGGAGTACAAGCAAATGTAAATTACACGAAATACAAATGCACACGAAATGTATAAGTACACGAAAATCTTCAGTGTGTTTCTTGTTTCGATCTTATCTTGATTATGTTAGCCTCTTGGCTTTAACTAGCCTTTACATGGAAAATTGATTGGTGGTAGTTGACATAAGCTCTGATACCACTTGTACGCGATATCGTCTGATAATCGAACTGATCAGATTGTCTACATGACACATGATATATAATGAGAAATACTAAATTGAACTACAATTATAAAGTTCAATTACATTTGTCTTGATCCATAATTTAACAATGTAAATATACCAAAAAGAATCATATGTTAACCTATCTAGTAACGGTACAATATAAACCAAAATGGTTCACATGATGTCTCCAAAATATATGCAATGCAAAAGCAGCTAGTTCCACTAAAAGAGACACTAGCTATAGTCCTTAATCTGGGTGACTAAACATATTCGTCACCTGATAAAGCATGCAAGAAAATCAAGTCAACACTAGGTTGGTGAGTTCATGTGATTTTGTATTTTGGAAATGTTTAAATCTGTTTTCTCGAGTCATATTACCACCAATGTACTCACCTTAGACCTCAACACCAATAGTTACCCATCCAGTCAAGTAATGTTTATATATAGAGCATGTGTACAAATGAGTAGAGCCGCCAGCCCACCACACACTTGACTGAATACGACCTTATTTTTACCGGAAACTAAGAATGCACACTACAACACATCCTCCTTTGGTTTTTCTCTATTTAGTCATACCCATAAAATGTAGTTGTTATATAACAATATTCATTTATAACAGTTTATTATACCATAACCTAAGACATGCTAAACACTATATGTTTAGCAATTCTTTCCCATCCATCCCTTGAGTTCTCAATCGATGAGTTTACTGTTACCCACTTCTAAAATAGAAGTGACACTAAACTCATTTAAGAAATAGATATAAACGATGAAAGAATTCAATTGGATGGCCATGTGGTTAACACTAAGTCAAACCACTAAGCTTCCAATCTACACCCATTCATTATAAAATTAAACTCATACCGTGACTTCACAGTTGTCTATCCCTAAACAACATGGTAGACCTACGGTCAACTTGACGTTTGCTTGTCTACAGATCAGTTGTGGTTGATCTAATAGTAGGCTCTGTTTCATTATTATTACCCATGCAGTCGTTAACAAACATACTATTGCCGCCCTGTTACCAATCGTACAATACCATCCGAGATAGTTATGTATAAGATACGCATAACGTAGTGGCCTCACTTGACGGAAGGTTGTCAAACTTCTGGTACCACTATGTCACCGTCGGCTTGGCCTCTGCCACTTAATGGTAAATGAACTAAAAGATACTTAACTCAGTTGAATTCTCATATGCACATATGATCACAGTGAAATAATCAATACAAGTTTACTAGAAATCAATTATAGTTATATACTATCTTCTCATAGACATAATCATAATCATCTCCTTCTCCTAGTCATATCATTCTCATACTCATCTCATTCTCAAAGTTGTTCTAAAATCATATTGTCTTCGCATTTTAAATATCTTTATTACAAAGGATTTTGGCATAAAACGTAGTCATAATCATTTTGATACTTCACATTCATAGCCATGAACATTTGGTACCCCATAGTCATAATCATAGTTATAAACATAGTTATAAACATATTCATAAACAAATGTGATAACATAACTATAACCGTTTTCATAACATCATTATGAATAATTGAACTAAAGCCTTAAAGAATTCACAATGCTTCTCAGCCCTAACGTTTTATAAATAAAACATAGTGAAACGGGGCAATGAACTCACCTTGTAGTTATGTGATGTGATTGACTGATTTAATGAATGTACACGCTCATTGTTGTTGAGTAAGTTGTATTCAAGTCCATGATTTCGATTTAAATGTTGTTCAAATTTGTAAGTATTTGACCATATGATGTTCGGAGTGGGTGTTAGGGTTTCTAGATGCACACATTGTGTTTGTCAAATTATCTTACCCATCTGATGTTTAATTTAGTCATTAACCCATATTTACTTTGTCTTTAAGCATACATATAGATTAAAACGTAATAAGGGTTGAAAACATTTTATTCTAGAATTTCCTTATCAAGCATAAGAAATGAAAGTTGTGTAACTTTAGAAAAATCCCTTTTATTGATTTTAAGTTAAGTAAACAAGTTTGTCAACTCTATATGATTACTAACACTTAGTATAGTTAAAGTATTTGAGACAAAATCCAAGCTTTAAGTTATGAAATTATATAAGTTTAAAGCAATTAGAATCGGGTTAGGCCAAGATTGTCCCTATTCAACGATATGAAGTTCCATCTGGTTGTTAGACTTTTAAAAATTATTATTTTTGGCTTAATTCATGCTAGATCTACTTGGATTTGATTAATGTGTTAGTATCGAAGGGCTGAGTTATTGGGGTGTAGTGTCGACACAAGACTTTGGATTTCAAATAAACCCACCCGTCGATACTAACAGTGTCGACTGGAAATTGGCATCGATACAATGGGCACCGATATTGTTAATATTGACAGAGCTGTTGATGCATTATTTGTCCTTAGTTCTTTGTAGTTAACTTTTATGATTGTATTGAAGCCTATATTATTAATGAAATCAAGTATTTTCTAATGTTTAATTATGTTTGACATATTTCACTTTCATTTTGTTTAACAGTATGACCATTCGCATGAATGAACCTAGAATTTAGTTCATTCGTACAAATGAACGCCTAGCGAATGACTGCTCCTAACGAATGAGTCATTAGCATGACTCATTAGCATGACTCATTCGTGCGATCAACCCACTCGTCCGTGGCCATTCCTGCGGAATGGTCATTAGCTTAACTCATTCGTACGAATGCTAGCAGATTATAAATACCCCCAAAAACAAAATGTTCTAAGGACCTCTGTTCATTCCCTATCATATCTACCTAGGTTTCAGTGCCTCTCTGCGTCAAACTTCGATTCCTGGCCCATGGTTGATCGTTTCTGCACGAAAAGTCGATTCTCTATCATCGGTTGACCATGTGGCAAGTTGATATCGATTGGAAAACGCCTGAATAGGATTCCGCACTATTCGAGGGGCTGGCGAGAAGAATCCACAAGGAACCTTCGTGTTTTCAGGGTCCCACAAAATGGTACCAGAGCTTTGGTTGTTGATTCTGCCTAGTTTCCATCAAATTCATAGATTTTGATGTTGATTTTGATGAGTTTATGCAAAACCCTATTTTCTCTTCACAAAAAGTCTACTTTTCAATTCTAAAATTCGTTTTTTAGAGATTTTTTTCCCTAAATGTTGATTCACGAACATTAAGAATGTTGTTTCGAATGTGTATATCAATTTTGGTGGTGTAAATCGGCCTAAAACTGAAGTTAGAAGGATTTTCGTGCGGTCAAAACTACAGATCGTACAAATAGCTCTTCAGGTGAATAGCTATTCAGGCAAATAGCCTCTTCGTCCGAATAGCTCACCCATTCGTTCGAATTTCACACGAGTAGCCACCTCATTCGCCCATTAGGTTCCTCATTCGTCTTTTAGATCTCTCATTTGCATCATTTAGCCATTCGCTTTCTAGAGTCTCTTATGAATAGTTCTCATTCGTATCATTTATCTCATTCGCCCTAAGACTTCATTCTACTTCCCATTCGCATCAAATACTTACATTTGTACCCGTCATTCGTACTGTTCATTTTCATTCGCACGAATTATCTTCAATTTGTCTAAGTGTCAAATAATCTTGGTTTTATTGAAATCGATGTGTTTGCATTGATGGCAAATCAAAATCACATAATTCAGAACCTTTTGCTTACTAAGACAGAGACATGAAATTCAAATAAAGCTCCAAAGTTACTATCAGTAGATGACTATCCACATTGGAAGTATAGGTTTAAGATCCACATCAATGGGGTGGATACTAATCTTTGGATGATGATTGAGGATGGATACTTAAAACCACTGAATGAAGATGGAACTCCAGTGCTTGTTACTCGGATGACTGAATCTCAAAGAAAAGCCTATGATTTTGAGAAGAATGCTTATGCTACATTTTCTCAATCTATAGCTACTGACATATTTCATCAGTTTAGACAGTTTACTTTTTCAAAATTTTTATGGGATACTTTACAACAAATATATGAAGGCAATGATGCACTGAAGAATATTAAGTCTATGGCTTTGAGAAAGGAGTTTAAAAGTTTTATTTATGTGGGCAATGAGCCATTGGACGAGAATATTGCCAGATTTTATCATCCTCTAAGTGAGCTTTATAACCATCAACTTAAGACAACTACTCACGAAAAGATACAATGTCTTGCTGATGCCCTACCTCCCAAGCGGGAATCTTTCCTGGTGGTATTGAAGCAGAGTGAGATGCTTGCCATGATGGACATCAATGATGTAACATCAGTTCCAGAAATGTAACCGGAACAGTGACTTATACAGTAGCTCATGTACGAACTATGTGCATTACATGTATGTTATTATCAATTATTGTCTGATACAGAACTATTACAAGTTTATTTCGGAAACATGCTTCAAATCCATGGTCAAACAGTCAGAAACATATCTGACAACACAGAACTGTTACGTGAATTTTAGTTAGTATTTTAGTATATATAGATGTATGTGAGATTGCACAGAACAAAACAATAACGGATGTCGTTACTTGAATATTAAACTGACGGAGTATTCGTGGGAGTGACGAGTCGCACGAATATATCTGAAAGTCTAACGTTCTGAATGATGTCTAATAATTAGAAAATCAAATCGGAAAGTATAGCTGTCTTCGTGTTCGTACCGATGACGATCCTAACGAATACGAGCGAATATTGTACGATTCGATTTAAACAGTTAAATTAAACGATCTTAAAATTTTAAAAATAAACAAAAGATATCTAGATAATTTACTAGGAATCACCACCTAATTTAATTTAGTATATTCTATTATTAAAATCGTAACGTTTCGTCACGTTAACGATCGAAAACCGACGCTTATACGTGAAACCGAGTGAAACCGAACAAACCCGAACACATCGGAACGATTAAAAGAGTCAATGGCATTAAATGCCATTTACCACCATTCACCTACCCATTCTCTCTCTCTCTGTTCCTGTTTCTCTCTCTCTACAATCTCTCTCTAAAATTTCAAACCCTAAAACCTTCAATCTTTCACCAAATCAAGTGATTTTGTTGTCAAAACGATCCTCACAACACATAGAACACGAACGTTCAACAGATCGGAGTTTTGAACCATTGAATACAAGGTAAAATCTAGCTCAAACATTCGATTTTTAGGTTTTCCCCTCTCCGATCTTTAGGCCAATTTGACCGAATCCCGACCCTCACAACTCTTAGGATATGCACGAAATAAGCCTTGAATAGTTTAGGCACTCGTGGAGTACTTGAAATGGTCCAAAATCGTTGAAATGGTGCCATGAAAGTGCTCGGCTACAGTACAGGCGAATGTGCACGAGTTGTTCCAGCTCTTGCGAATGGCCATGGGCCTAAGGAACCTCGTTCGCATGTAGGGGCGACCGAATGAATCATCACACGAAGGGACCTCCCATTTGCATGGCATTCACATTCGGGTGAACGTGGGAACCGAAGCTAAATACTAGCCGAATGGAACCTTCATTCATATCATCCTTCATATTCGCATGCCTTCTCATTCGGACTCCATGATTCATTCGCCCGTCAAGCATGATACGAAGGAGACCCATTCGTGTGATATCCACATACGCACGAACATGCTGAATGAAGGAAACTACCAGACGAATGGGACCATTTGTGAGCTACCATTCGTGGGACCTTGCTTCCTTCGTCCAAACCTTGAAGCCATTAGGGTTTCTAGTGTATAAACTGGTTATCTATTCTTTGATATCATATTTTTCAAATGCAAGTTTTCTCTAAACTAACTTAACATATAAATTAAGGTTTTGTATGGTCATTTGGTAATTATTACCGGAATATGCTTAAGAAAAACCTTAAATAGAGTTAGTGACACTACACAATGGCCATGGTGGTTATATGTATGTTAACCAACTTGGTGTCCAAAAATAATAAGTTTTCTACCACATGTGAGTTCATTGTCCCTTTTCTAAACATTTTTGTCTTATAAATGCGGGGGCTGAGAAGCATGCGTAAATTATTTTCCTTGGATTATATTTACTTAAATGCTTTTACTTCATATATGTTTTACATGTATAAATTGTAATCCTAGATTTTTTCCGGGTAAACTATTTGCAGATTTTCAAAAGGAGTTAATTATTCATCATGAATGAATAACTATTTCAAATCAAAGAACTGCTTCCGAAGGTCTATTTTAAAAAGAGCTAAAGAACTAAATCAAAGCACTATTTTAAGAGGTCTATTTTCAAATGAACTAATGATCTATTCAAAGAACTAATTTTCGATGGTGTGTTTTCAACGAACTAAAGATCTATTTCAAAGAACTATGTACAACGATCTATTTTCAAGGGAATGTCTGGGAAATATCAAAGATAGCATTTGCCAATCATATGTTTCAAAAGATGTCCTAGCTAGACTGATTGAATATGGGATGCATGTTTGATAATATTTACATATTCAAAGATAACATGTGCCAAAGAACTAAAGAACTATACGAACAAGGACAAACTATGGACGATCTAGACGAACTATAAAATCCTATACATCAAAATATGTCCTAGCTAGACTGCTTGATTGTAGGTCGCATGTTTGATGATATTTACATATTTTCTCAAGTACTAATAACCTTGATTGCTATACTAGTCTACTCGAGTATGACCAAGGCCCAATCATTATGTCTTAGATTTTTATTAAGTGTTTATTTATTCATTTACTTAAGCATTTAACATAATGTTTCTATAAATGTTATGGTTGATCACGATTTTGTGATGAACTTAAGGAATTCAGAGGATTTTCCATGTTTTGTGAAACTACAAGAACTAAGAACTAAGAACTGATGTTTTGTTGATGAGGAATGAAATGCTTAATTATCATTGACAACAATATGTTATGCGGTTCGGTATATGATGGGCTGGTGGTAAGCTTGACCCTACATATGCCCTATACATAAGCATACTTGGCTAGATAATATAGGTGGTTGTTGATGAGGTTAAGGTTGTATTTACGAACGTTCAGTGTTAACACGTTTCAGGTTGTTCAAATGTTGAGAATTGAAGGTATGGGATGAAACGCTTAATTATCACTATGAACAATATATCATGTGGTTTGGTATGTGGTGGGCTGGCGGCTGGGCAGGCGGTAGGTTTGACCCTACGTATGCCCAATATATAAGCATACTGAATTAGATGGTATAGGTGGTTATTGGTGAGGTTAAGGTTGTTATCTGGTCAGGTTTGTACAAAATTCATTTTAAAACAAAACTATATGAACTCACCAACCATGTGTTGACATGGTCTTTTTGGCATGACTTCTCAGGTGACGAACAGGTGTAACTAAGAAGTTCGTGCTTTTGACTAGGATGCCCAGATAAAGGACCTAGTATTTTGGACGTGCATATTTTTGAACATCATTATACAGATTACTTTGTATATCTTGTGCAGATACAAGATAGAAGACTTATGATTTGATAGTAGATTTACATTGTTAAATTATGAACGCTACTGATGTAATTTAACTTTCTAATTCTATTCCATTTAGTATTTTCCCATTATCTATCATGTGCAATGTAAACAATCTGATCATCACGATTATCATCCCCGATATCGCACCCCGAGACCATTCCGCCCGACAGGACATTCGATCCGGCCCCCCGGCTCGGGGTGTGACAGATTGGTATCAGAGCCATGGTTATAGAGAAACATAGGTCATTTATTTAAACGGTTTGGCCTAGACTATAACCTAGGGACCCTTCATGTAGAGAACTTAGGACTTTGGAATTTATTTGCATTGTGTCTTCTGCATTCGATCATTGCACTAACCGTTATTTTATTGGTTGTGATCAGAATGCCGCCGAGAAGACCACCTCCCCTACTGCCACCACTGCTGCCGCCACCTCCTCCTCCACCTCCTCCTCCCCCACACACTCCACCTCCTGACCTGAACATGAAATAGAATATGGATCCTGCTACTGTTGCCCTGGCAACTCTACTGAGCAGTCAGCTAACTAACCAGCTGAAAGAGGTGATACCAGACATGATCAACCATATTCAAAATAACAAAAACAACTCCGGGCACTCTTCAGGAGAGGCAAGTGGGAATACTGGCAATGCATCTAATTACTCCAACAATTCATTTGTAGGATGTAAGCCACCTAACTTCTACTGTAATGAGGGAACCGTTGGTATAATCCAATGGATTGAGAAGATCGATACTACTCTGGACCTTTGCAATTGTCCAGAGCATCACAAGGTTCGTTACTCTGCAGGATCAGTCAGGCTAGAGGAAGAGAAGAAGCAATGGCAATGCCATGGGAAGATTTCAAGACTCTGCTGAGAAACGAATTATGTCCCAAGAATGAGCTGCAAAGAACGGAGACGGAACTATCAAACCATTTGATGAAAGGAGCGGATCACCTGGGGTATACTAATGGTTATCACGAGTTGGTAGCATTGGTGCCAGACATGGTACCAACTCTGGAGAAAAGGATTAACAGATTTGTAGGTGGATTACCCGCCTGCATATAGAGTTTTGTCATTGCAGCAAACCCTGTCACTTTGGAGTCAGCCATCAGCCTGTCTGGGACACTTATTGACGTGATGGTAGCCTCTGGAACTCTAAAGAAGGAAGCTGATTCAGGCAAGAACAAGGAAGAGTCATCAAAGAGACCCACTCACCACCTAAAGAAGAAACAGAAGGTCATCAAGAACTATACTATGACCACTCCACTCAACCAAATAACAGTTGCACCATAGAACCTTAACAAAAGACCCTACACTGGCACATATCCTTTGTGTGCTATGTGTCAATACCATCATGCTACCAATACTCCTTGCAATAACTGTACGAGATGTGGACGAAAGGGACATTGGGTCCAACAGTGCAGGACAACACTTGCTCAAGCTGTCAACAATGTTGCCTTAGCTCTCCCTCCACCCAACAATCTGAACAAAACAGTGGCGGATGCTATAACTGTGGTGAAATTGGCCACTTTTCAAAGAACTTCCCAAAGAGGATGCAACCGGCAGTTCAAGCACTGCGTGGAAGAGCTTTTTCCATAGGAGCTCCAGCTGCTCGTCAAGACCCGAATGTGGTCACTGGTACATTTCTTTTACATGACTTTTATGCATCTTTTCTGTTTGACACTGGTGCGGATCAGAGTTTTGTCTCGGCCGACTTTGCATGCCAACTTAATCATGTTGAGGAATCTTTAGACTCCCCTTACATCATTGAAGTGGTGAATAGGAAACTAATCACAGTTAGTACAGTATTTAGAATCTGCCCATTAACACTTAATGGCCACACATTCACCATCGATTTGATACCGATGGAATTGGGTAGTTTCGACATCATTGTCGGGATGGATTGGCTATCTCTCTACAAGGGTGGAAGTCATCTGTTCCGAAAAGTTGCTTCAAATTCCATTGACGAACGATCATGTGTTGGAAGTTCGATGGGATCAAGCAAAACGTAGTGTCAAAATCATATTTTGCATAAAGGCACGTAAATGTTTACAGAAGCAGTGTGTAGCCTTCCTGGCTCACGTGGTGGAAAGAGAGAAAGACAATATCAAGATACAAGATGAGCCGGTAGTAAAAGAGTATCCAGAAGTGTTTCCTGACAATCAACCAGGGTTGCCACCCGCACGACTGGTAGAATTTCGTATTGACTTAGTTCCTGGAGGAACTCCTGCTGCAAAATCTCCTTACAGATTAGCACCTTCAAAGATGCAGGAATTTTCGAATCAGTTGCAGGAATTATTAGATAAAGGTTTCATCCGACCGAGCTACTCACCGTGGGGAGCTCCGGTTTTGTTCTTGAAAAAGAAGGATGGGTCATTTCGGATGTGCATAGATTACAGGGATCTGAAAAAAACTAACCATCAAGAATCGGTATCCACTACCGACGATTGATGATCTTTTTGATCAACTACAAGGAGCTCAATATTTCTCGAAGATTGATTTACGCTTCGGATATCATCAACTCAGAGTTCAGGAAGAAGACATACCTAAAACGGCTTTCCGAACCAGGTATGGGCATTATGAGTTTATGGTGATGCCCTTCGGATTGACAAATGCACCTGCGATTTTCATGGACCTCATGAACCTAGTGTGCAAGACGTATCTGGATCAATTTGTCATTGTCTTTATTGATGACATACTGATTTATTCCAAGAGCAAAGAAGAACATGAGCAACACCTTAGGAAGATCTTGGAACTGTTGAAGAAAGAACAACTCTTTGCCAAATTCTCTAAGTGAGAATTTTGGCTATGGGAAGTTCAGTTTTTGGGCCTTATAGTCAACAATAAAGGAATTCATGTGGACCCTGCCAAGATCGAGGCGATCAAGAACTGGGATGCTCCTACAACACCGACAGAGATGCGGTCTTTTATGGGACTAGCGGGTTATTATAGAAGGTTCATTTCAAACTTTTCTAAGATAGCCTTGCCTCTCACCAAGTTAACTCAGAAGAGTGAACCGTTTGTTTAGGACCAGAAACAAGAAGACGCTTTCCAGACATTGAAATAGAAATTATGTGATGCTCCAATCTTATCTCTCCTAGAGGGTACAGAGGACTTTTTAGTGTATTGCGACGCTTCCCATCAGGGACTCGATTGTGTATTAATGTAGCAAGACAAAGTTATCGCGTATGTATCAAGACAATTGAAAATTCATGAGAAGAATTACACAACTCATGATTTAGAACCAAGAGCAGTAGTCTTCGCACTAAAGATTTTGAGACATTACTTGTATGGCACTAAGTGTACCATCTTCACTGATCACAAAAGTCTACAGCATATCTTTGATCAGAAGGAACTCAACATGTGGCAGCGGCGTTGGGTTGAACTTCTGAATGATTACGACTGTGTGATCAAGTACCATCCGGGTAAGGCAAATGTTGTAGCAGATGCTTTAAGCCGGATAGAACGGGTCAAACCCCTTCATGTCAGAGCCATGGGAATGACTGTGCAAATGAGCTTACGCGACAAGATTATTCAAGCACAACAGGAATCAGTGGAACGAGGGAATTTGAAGAAAGAACTTGATTGTGGAGCAGAACGACAATTTGAGACGAAACCATATGGAGTTATCTACTATCAGGATCGCGTGTGGATTCATGCGGTAGATGAACTGAGAAAACTTACTTTTCACGAATTGCACAAGACCAAGTACTCGGTACACCCGGGCACCGATAAGATGTACCAAGATTTCCGGGGATTTTATTGATGGCTGGGAATGAAGAAAGATATAGCCGAGTATATCGGTCGATGTCTGACATGTGTGAAGGTTAAAGCGGAACACCAGAAACCGTCAGGTTTACTAGAACAACCCGAGATTCTATTATGGAAGTGGGAACAAATAGCTATGGATTTTATTACCAAGCTACCCCACACTTCTAGTGGTCATGATACCATTTGGGTTATCATAGATCGATTAACAAAATCTGCTCATTTCTTGCCTATGCGAGAAACATTCATGATGGATAAATTGGCAAGATTATACATCAATGAGATAGCAGGTTCACATCAAGATTTTGGCAATCATTGCAGAAATCTCTAGGGACACACTTGAACCTGAGTACAGCTTACTATCCACAAACGGACGGTCAAAGCGAATGTACGATACAGACCCTCGAGGACATGTTGCGAACATGTATTTTGGATTTTGGCAGGAATTGGGATTCCCATTTGCCACTAATAGAATTCTCCTATAATAACAGTTACCATAGTAGCATCGGATGTGCCCCATTTGAGGCTTTGTATTGTAGAAAATGTCGGTCACCGATCTGTTGGACCGAGGTAGGAGATAACAGCATAAATGGGCCAGAGCTTATTCAGGAAACTACTGATAAAATCGCTCAAATTCAACAAAAGTTTCAAGCAGCACGAAGGAGACAAAAGAGCTATGTCGACAAACGGCGCAAGCCATTGGAATTTCTAGTGGGAGACCGTGTCATGTTGAAGCCATTGGCACCGCGATACGTCGAACCGTTCGAGATCATCCAACGAATCGGTTCTGCTGCGTATAGGCTGAAATTGCATAATGAACCCAGCAGTGTACACAATGTGTTCCACGTCTCAAATCTTAAGAAATGCCTTGCAGATAAATCACTTGTCACACCGGTTGAGGAAATTCAAGTGGATGAACAACTGCATTTTATCGAGGAACCTTTAGAGATTATGGATCACGAAGTTCAACAACTGAAGCGAAGCCGTATTCTGATCGTCAAGGTTCGACGGAATTCAAAGCGCGGACCAGAGTTTACTTGGGAAAGCAAGGATCACATAAAGTCCAAGTATCCCCACCTGTTTACAGAGGAAGCCGTACCTAATAACGATTCTTAAATTTTGGGACGAAATTTCTCTAACAAGGGGAGACTGTAACATTAGTGCCGGAAACGTAACCGGAATAGTGACTTATACAGTAGCTCAAGTACGAACTATGTGCATTACATGTATGTTATTATCAATTAATGTCTGATACAGAACCATTACAGGTTTATTTCATAAACATGTTTCAAATCCATCGTCAAACAGTCAGAAACATATCTGACAACATAGAACTGTTACGTGAATTTTAGTTAGGATTTTAGTATATATATAGACGTATGTGAGATTGTACAGAACAAAACAATAACAGACGTCGTTACGCGAATATTAAACTGACGGAGTATTTGTGGGAGTGATGAGTTGCACGAATATATCTGAAAGTCTAACGTTCTGAATAATGTCTGATAATTAGAAAATCAAATCGGAAAGTATAGTTGCTGTCGTGTTCGTACAGATGACGATCCGAACGAATACGAGCGAAAACTGTACGATTTGATTTAAACAGTTAAATTAAACGATTTTAGTATTTTATAAAAAAACAAAAGGTGTTTAGATGATTTACTAGGAATCACCACCTAATTTAATTTAGTAAATTCTACTTTTAAAATCGTAACGTTTCGTCACGATAGCAATCGAAAACCGATGCTAATACGCTAAACCGAGCGAAACCGAACGAACCAGAACACGTCGGAACGATTAAAAGAGTCAATGGCATTAAATGCCATTTACCACCATTCACCTACCCATTCTCTCTCTCTCTATTCCCCTTTCTCTCTCTCTACAATCTCTCTCTAAAATTTCAAACCCTAAAACCTTCAATCTTTCACCAAATCAAGTGATTTTGGTGTCAAAACGATCCTCACAACACATAGAACACGAACGTACAACGGACGAACATAAATGTGTTGGTCTTTGTTTATCAACACTCAATGGTTAGTAATTTTATGCAATGGTGTAACCAATTTAGGTAGTTCAAATTGAGCGATCTAATGTAGGTTACACACAAGGATGAACAAAGAACAAATGAAGGACTTAGAGTTAATCTAGTGAGATTAACTTAAGTTCTAACATGTTTAACTTGTACTTTTCTTAAGAATAACTTATGTTTAAAATTAAATAAAATGACTTATAAAATTACCTTATTTAAAATGATTTAAAATAACTAAAATGATTTCTAAATTTAATGTTTAGCAACTTAAAGTGGATTTTATTCATGATGTTTTACTTAAAGGATCGTCAATGTGATTAATATAGACCTTATATAACTAAGGTTTAATTGTGATTGTCTACGGGATAATGATTCATAGAGGGTAAATAGTATAGAATAGTTAGAGAAACTTAGAAACATATTAGCAAGTATATAGGACACATAGTTGCACATCGAGACCGAAACCCTATATACGTCATCTTCGAACACTTATCGTATTCAAATCATAATAAATCAACACAGGTACTGAAGGTACTTAATCTACAAACTACGAGCACGCATATCCTTGTGATTCATTACATAGCAACACAGGTGAGTTCATTGCCCCTTTTCTAAACATTTTTGTTTTATAAACGTGGGGCTGAGAAGCATGCGTAAATTATTTTCCTTGAATTATATTTACTTAAATGCTTTTACTTCATATATGTTTTACATGTATAAATTGTTATCCTAGATTTCGTCTGGGTAAACAATTTGTAGGTTTTCAAAACGAGTTAATTATTCATCATGAATGAATAACTATTTCAAACTAAAGAACTGCTTCCAAAGGTCTATTTTCAAAAGAGCTAAAGAACTAAATCAAAGCACTATTTTCAGAGGTCTATTTTCAAAAGAACTAATGATCTATTCAAGTAACTATTTTTCGATTGTGTGTTTTCAACGAACTAAAGATCTATTTCAAAGAACTATGTACAACGATCTATTTTCAAGGGAATGTCTGGGAAATATCAAAGATAGCATGTGCCAATCCTATGTTTTAAAAGATGTCCTAGCTAGACTGATTGAATATGTGATGCATGTTGGATGATATTTACAGGATCCCCTAAACATTTTCCAAGGAACATCTGGGAAATATTCAAAGATAACATGTGCCAAAGAACTAAAGAACTATACGAACAAGGACGAACTATGGACGATCTAGACGAACTATAAAATCCTATACATCAAAAGATGTCCTAGTTAGACGGATTGATTGTAGGTCGCATTTTGATGATATTTACAAATTTCCGCAACTACTAAAAACCTTGATTGCAAGACTAGTCTACTCGAGTATGACCAAGGCCCAATCATTAGGTCTTAGATTTTTATTAAGTGTTTATTTATTAATTCACTTAAGCATTTAACATAATGTTTCTACAAATGTTATTGGTGATCACGATTTTGTGATGAACTTAAGGAATTCAGAGGATTTTCCATGTTTTGTGAAACTACAAGAACTAAGAACTAAGAACTGATATGTTGTTGATGAGGAATGAAATGCTTAATTATCATTAACAACAATATGTTATGCGGTTCGGTATGTGGTGGGCTGGTGGCTGGGCTGGCTGGCGGTAAGCTTGACCCTATATATGCCCTATACATAAGCATACTTGGCTGGATAATATAGGTAGTTGTTGATGAGGTTAAGGTTTTCATTACGAATGTTCAGTGTTAACAAGTTTCAAGTTGTTCAAATGTTGAGAATTGAAGGTATGGGATGAAACGCTTCATTATCACTAGGAACAATATATCATGTGGTTTGGTATGTGGTGGGCTGGCGGCTGGGCAGGTGATAAGTTTGACCCTACGTATGCCCTATATATAAGCATACTGAATTAGATGGTATAGGTGGTTATTGGTGAGGTTAAGGTTGTCATCTGGTCAGGTTTTTACAAAATTCATTTTAAAACAAAACTATATGAACTCACCAACCATGTGTTGACTTGATCTTTTTGGCATGACTTTTCAGGTGACAAACAGGTGACTAAGAAGTTCGTGCTTTTGACTAGTATGCCCAGATAAAGGACCTAGCATTTTGGACGTGCATATTTTTGAACATCATTATACAGATTACTTTGTATATCTTGTGCAGATACAAGATAGAAGAATTATGATGTTGATAGTAGATTTACATTGTTAAATTATGAACGATACTGTTGTAATTTAACTTTGTAATTATATTCCATTTAGTATTTTTCTCATTATATATCATGTGCAATGTAAACAATCTGATCATCACGATTATCATCCCCGATATCGCACCCCGGGACCATTCCGCCCGACGGGACATTGGATCCGTCCCGCCGGCTCGGGGTGCCACAAATGACTTCATACAAAAGCAGAAAGAACAGGAGATAGAAAAGAAATGGAAAGCAAAGAGAGTAGCTAAAGTTCAAGGTCCTTCTATCTACTACTCTACTCCAACTATAGATAAAACCACCAATCATTGTCCACTAAAGACTGCCTTCGTCTCTCAAACCACTAAGGCTCCCAGTCCAAGTAATGTTCACTTTAATCAATCAGCTGCAACTTCTATGTAACACTCGGAAGATAGTCATTATGTTGCCAATATGAAAATAGAAAATTTTGATAAAGTGACAGTGGAAATAGCCAAAGAACGCGTGGGTTTATTATGAACACTTGTGAGTTCATATGATGAATTGCTTGCAGGTCAAATTGGCAATCTTCACTTGACAAATGAAGACTACTCAGATTGATTAGGATGATATGGAAAGAATTGATATAATGTGGGCTTTTGCTAGTGTGGTGAGAAGAGCCAAGGAATTTGTTAGAAGAATAGGGAAGTATATCAATCTTAGTAAGGATTCTAATTTTGGCTTTGACATGTCTTCTATTACATGTTACAACTATGGAGATAAGGGACATTTTGCCAAACAATGCAACAAGCCTAAGAAGATGAGGAATAACAATCCTTTCCAAAACCAAAGTTCACCTTCTTCTAATCCTGAGAGACGTTTAGTTCCTATTGAAACACCTTATCAGCCAAGTTCTTTGAATGCAAACAAGATAGAAATGCAATAATGGATGATTCATTATTCTTAGATGATGAAAACATTTCAAACTCAAGAAGGTACATATGCTGGATATGAAGATCAACACATCACATAGTTTGCTTTGATGGTTGACACAACATCCTAATCTCAGGATGGTAAGGTATATGATGACTGTCTATCTCAAAATTTTAGATGTTTCAATTGTATTGACCATGAAACTAAGGTCTTGGTATATCAAGAGCATAATGCAGCTCTTATCACTCGTCTCAACCAATGCATTGAAGCAAATAAATTTTAAAATCAAATGGAAAGGATTTTCAAGCAAAAATTGAACCTTCAAACAAACAATTACATGAGATCGAGATCCATGAGCTAATAAGCAGGATGCCATTAATTCTTATGTCAATACAATTAATGAGACAAAGAAAAAGTTAGCAATAGTTGAATGCGACTGTCACACCCCGAGCCGGCGGGGTTGGATCGGAGTCCCCGTCGGGCGGAAGGTTCCCGGGGCGTGATATCACGGGTGATAATCAAGATGATCAGATTGTTTACTTAGCATCAATGTTTAAGAATAACTAAACACAATCAAATGATAACTAGGGTTACAAAGTTAAATTACAATATCAATGTTCTGCAATTTAACTAAGTAAACCTATCAAAAATAATGTGTATCATCAACAAAAGATGTGCTTCACAAAAGTTTACTAGGTCCTCTATCTGGGCCACCTAGTATGCAAATCCTGAAGCCTTAGCTTATACCTGTTCATCACCTGAGAATGCATGTAAAGAAACAAAGTGAACACAATGGTTGGTGAGTTCATAAAGTTTATAAGTTTAAAATAGCCTTAACAAACCTCTTTTCGGTAAAACCTTAACCTCATTAACTCCACATGTAATATCCAAATCGGTTTGCTTATATATAGGGCATACCCCTGGGTCGAGCCTACAACCCACCCAGACGCCGTCCCACCACATACTAATCCAGATATGACACTGTTGTTAATAATAATTAAGCATTTTACCTACCAATCAACCCATTCCTCATCAAAGCTTTTGTTATCTGTTTCAAAGTTTACAAGTCTATATTGTTTACAAGTGTTAGCTTCAATATATGTTTATCAAGCATCAAGTTTCACACGCACATAGTTTAGCTGTCCCTAATCCCATACGTGAGTACAAACTCTGCACTAGCAGTCGTTTAGCAATTACGTAGCTCACAGATTAGTTAAGCTTAGTCTAGCAATTACGTGTCTCCTATACAAGATAAAAGCTCTGGTTTACCAGTAGTTTAGCAATTACATATCTCATACATAGACACAAGCCATGCATACACAAGTCATTCAGCAATTACATATCTCATGGATTACCAGTAGTTTAGCCATTACATGTCTCTTATATAGATAATAGCTTAGCATCGCAATGTTTATGTTTAGCGATTACATACCTCATATAAGCAGACAAAAGCTCTGGATTACCAGTAGTTTAGCCATTATATGTCTCTTATATAGGTAATAGCTTAGTCTCGTTACGTTTATGTTTTACATATATCTCAATCCATAGGTACAAGCTCTGAATTACCAGTAGTTTAGCCATTACGTATCCTATGATTAGATATATGTACCATGTTTCATGCGCAAGTAGTAGTCTCAAGCATACAGTTCAAGTGTTCACACAATGTTTCATCATGAATCCCATAAGTTTGCATCAAGTCTCAAGTTCATAGTATCAAGTTTCACAGGTATAAACATTCAAGTCTCATGTTTGAAGCATAAAGTCTCACAAGTCTAAGCATTCAAGTATCATGTTTGAAGTATAAAGTCTCACAAGTCTAAGCATTTAAGTATCATGTTTGAAGTATAAAGTCTCACAAGTTTAAGCATCAAGTCTCATATAACTCCAACAATGTTTAAAGTATAAAGTTCCACAAATATAAGTATCAAGTCTCGTGTATATGTTTCAAGTCTAAGGCTTTTCAATGATTACTAAGTTCCACCAATAAGTTTCAACATAAGTATAAAGTTTATGTTTAAAGCATTACATAACATTTCAATAATTTTGTGAAAGGGTTTAACATGCTTCTCAGTCCCGAAGTAAAACAAATAAGTTTGAAAAAAAGACAAATGAACTCACCTTATGTCCGTAGTGTTGACTTAGCTTAAAAGAATGAAGACACATGCTCTTTGTTGTTCTTGTTGTATGTTCACGATCCTGTATTGATTTCATGTTGTTTTCGACTCGTAAGTACCAATTATTGTAATTTGTGTGCGTATAGGTGTTAGCCCTAATGTTGGCTAACACTCGTGACTCATGGTCTTGATTTTCATTCGGCTCTTATCTAAGTGTCATAGATTTCATAACACTTAACTAATTTAGTTGGAACTTGCTTGTCATATTCATAATAAATCTCATAATTTTAGAAAATTTCTTAGAAATACTTAGGCTTTTCATAATTTTGCTTATTACCTAAAGATTAGAGACATTTGTTATCCTTGAATTTATGTGTACCACTTTCCTCAAATTTGAGCCGAATGTTGTTCACGGGAGTCTCATTTAAACTGGTTGAGTCGAATAACCCTTTGGGCCAAATCATAGGTATTGGGCCGAATGGTGAGACCATGGGCCCATTGGGCCAACATGGGCCAAATGGATTGTGGATTGGGCTTTGTGGATTTCGATTGAGTTTTGGGCCGGTTAAGGGATGTTGGGCCGGATGTAACAAGTGGGCCGGATCAATTGTGTGTGGATCCAATTAAACCCATAGTCAAATGCCAATAACATGGGCCGATGTGTGTGTGTTTTGGGCCTAATGTACATGGGCTGCATGTAATCGGCCGATTACTCAAGAGTTTGGGCCGGAGACTTGGTCAGAACAACAACTTCGAAGAACCACTCCCCCAAGGAAGCGAACCTTGAGGTCGGCTAACTGGGAATGGTTCGGCTCTCATGATGTAAAGGTTCGGTGATATCAGCTGAGGCAGGGTTCGGCTGAGTGACTTTGAACAATAGGGGTTCGTGGTTAAAGTCGAGGGTTCGCCTGAGTCCTGAGGTTCGTGAGCTGCATGGGTTCACGACTAAAATGGAGGGTTCGGCAATGTGCATCCATGCAAGGTTCGTTGCATGGGTTCGTGGCTAAAATGGAGGGTTCGGCAATGTGCATCCATGCAAGGTTCGTTGCATGGGTTCGTGGGGGATCTAGGGTTTGTCTGTAGCTCAGCGGTTCGGCAAATGATGGTGCTCAGTCCAAGGTTCGGTGGCAGGTGGGTAGTGCAGGTGTAACAGGTTCGCCTGTCAGAAGAAGCAGCCAGGGTTCGCCTCGTCTCAACAAGGTTCGGCCACGTGTGATATCCCAGATCGGGGGTTCGGCCATCAACTGAACCAGGGTTCGGCCCATGCTGCTTCCTTGGTGTGGTTTCCAACATTTAGGTTACACGACCGAAGGTTCCACGAGGTGAAGGTTTGAACGAGGGTGACCTAGAACCGGTTTTACATGGATGGTTCGAACTATACACAGAAAACCCTATTTTCGCCACACTTTATGGCCTCATACCTCAAAAATAGCTGGAGAACTTCTCAGATCGCTTGTACTTTTACGTAGAGGATGATGAGGGCTTCACGTGGACACCAAGAACTCGCGATTTCATCCACAAACGAGTGAGATCTTGTGGTTTGAAGTTGGGACTTCTAGTGAGAGAGAGAGTAGACAGTTTTGGTGGGTAGAGAGAGAAAGGGTTTGTAATAAATGAGGTAGATGACTCAATTTAGGGTTTATATACCCCGTGGGTATTCGGGTTCGTTTTGGTTGCTCGGTTCGTAGTTTCATCGCGTATCCGGCACGTTACGCATGTTTTTCGTAAATAAAAATGAAAAGAGTTATTTTAGGATTTTAGAACTCCAATAATATTAGAAATTAATTTAAATATTGTTGCGCAAAATTATATATCGAATTGTAATATGTTACGCGTTTTATCAAATCATTCGCGATTAATAAAATAATCTCGTTTAATTTAAATTATGATGAGTTTCAAAATTGTAAAATAGGAAATATTATATTTCCTTAAAATTATAATCGTTCGTATCATTATTCGTTTTCGTTTCATCAGAACGCGTCGTCATTGCGCGTATTCGTTCGAATCGTCATTCGAACGAACACGACGATGGTTTGGCTTTCTGATTCTTGTTCTCTACTGTTCAGTCATTATTTCAGAACGTTAAACTCTCAGAATCATTTGTACAGATCGTCACCTATACGAATAATTCGTCTGTTTAGCATTCTAAAATGACAACCGTTAAAGTTTTGTTTTGTTTAATCTCACATACATTTATACACCATAAAATCAAATCAAGTATTTATGTTTCAACACTGTGTTGTCTTACATGTTTCTGACTGGTGTTACAGCGACTATGAGACTTTGAGTCGCAAGCTCATGAGTTATGAGAGTGCTTCTTATATCATTGAGCACATGATTAGTGATGCGACTGATTTGAAAGGGAAGGGCAAGGAAGTGAATTACAACCATTTTTCTTCTCCATTTTTAAACTGTTTTGTCAATTCACCAAATATTAATGACATCAAAGATTTTCAAGTTAAAACTCCTTTGCTAATGGATCCAATTGGCAATATTTCAAGTGAAAATTCTTTATCTTCTGAAAAATCTTGTGTGGAGGGCATTGTAGAGGATTGGGTCTCTGATTCAGAGGATGATTTGCTTTCATCATCTAGTGCCATGACTATTTACAATCAGACTAATTGTGTTAATAGAATTGACTCAATTCCCTCAAAGTCAAAGTATATTTCATTGATACCCAAAATTTCTAAGCCTATGATTTTTGTGAATACCTCACAAGAGTGTGAAGAAAAGATGTCCAACAAACTGACAATTTTGTTTTTAATGGGACAAAGGGTTTAGGTGTGGAAACTGACAGAGTAAAATCAAATTATTTGAAGAAAAACACTGCTTTAATGGATAGAAGGGTTTGTTTTGAATGTGGTGCACTGGGGAATCTTGCAAGATATTGCCCTCACTTGACTAAATCACATCATGTACCACATAGAAAATGAAATCTGCCTTTTGCACACAAGGTCAAATCAGTTAAACAATCACCTTAAGTCAACCCAAAATTCTCAAATCCCATCAAGCTTCAAGATAAAGGAAAAAGTGTGATAGTAGATCGGAACACACCTAAGATTGTTTCTGTCAAATAATCCAAGACATCCTCGGTCTATTTGAAAAAATATCTTAACAACTACACTATCTGGAAGGCAAAGTCCTTTGAGACTTCAACTCCCAACATTGTAAAATCCTTAGACCTTCCAAATAAAATGACTTTGGATGGGCAATGGATTGAAACGAAAATCCTAGACTCATTGGGCCAACCCAAGACAGTAAAGGCTTGGGTTTCCAATTTCAACTATTGATTTGTGCTTGTGCAGGTTTCCCCAAATGATGCTCTTAACAACATTTAGATTGTTGATAATGGGGCATCAAGGCATATGACAGGAGACATATCTGTTCTTACAAATGTCAATTCAATTAGATGAGGGTATGTAGCTTTTTCCGGTGATAAAGGTGGCTTCATTACTGGTGAAGGAATTCTTTCAAATGTACAAGTTTCATTTGACAAAGTGAAGTATGTGAAGCAACTTGAGAATATTCTCCTCTCAGTGTCACAAATTTGTGACAAGAAATACAGAGTTTTATTTGATGATTATAAATGTTACATTCTCAAGAAAGATATTGTTATTCTAAAGATTGGATATTGATGTTAGCTCCAAGAAAAGAAAATCTTTATGTTCTTAATATGGCCACAGCTTCAACTATATTTTCTACAGCTTCATGTTTTATGTCTAAGGAAACAGAGAAATATTCTATCCTTTGGCATTAGAAGATGGGTCATTTGAGTTTACGAAAGATGAATCATCTGGTTCATAACAATCTCGTTGAAGGTGTGAGTTAAAAGAATTTCAAACTGTCTGATGGCAGCATTTCATGCAAGAAGGGAAAGCAAACCAAGCGCTATCACAAACTCAAAAAGTTTCACTCAAAAAGTTAGCACTATTAACACTTAATATTAGCAATTCGTTTTGGTTTTTTCAGTTATTAGTGCGGTTTGCTTAACGATTTTCAGTTATTCTAAACACCTCTAATTTGAGTTGTTTTTATGTTCAGTGTCATATTTAAACGAACACATCAAATTAGAAAAAAATCTAACCTGATAACCGAATCAAAAACCGACTTTGGAATTCGAATACGGTTAGAAATCGAAACGAACCGAATTGTAAATTCGGTTCGAGTTTTTTCGGTTACATATATGGTTTGATTAACAATTTTAATGATTTTCAGTTTTCAGTATCTTTTAACACCCCTAAAATCCTACACATACACAAACATGTGTAGGTAGCATTTACAAATGTAAATTATGTATATTTACTTTCTTGTATAAATTAGGTTTTAGTTTTATTTTAAATATTTACTTTCATGTCATGTCATTTTTATCTACACATTTTATTTAACATATTTTGTATGTATATATATAATATGTATACAATATCTACACATTTTGTTCATTACTATATATGTGTAGATATATATTTTGCCATGTCATTTTCAAAAAATAAAATAAAATTTATTTACTTAACTTACCTACATATATATTTACAAATATTATGTGTGGCAAAAACATAATCACTTAGCCTCACATATTTTAGTTTTTGTATTTATGTGTAGATACTTTACCTACACTTAACAAAAAAATATCAAATGTGTGGCTAATTAATCATTTAATTGTTTGTAAATCTTGGAGAGAAGTTTTCCCACAAATGTTAAGTGTAGGTGCATTAACAACATATATTATGTGTTAATCATTATGAAAGGTTATCATCAACTATTACCTACACTAATATAAACATGTGTAGGTATTTAACTACACGATTATATGTGTGGGTAAACCCTCTATTTTCTTGTAGTGATATTTGTATCCTTTTGGGTAACAAAATCGGTGTTTTCAGGTTGATAAATATTAAATATATTACAAAAATAAGGTCGAAACAAATCCTTTAGGAAAATCTGAGTACATATTGATAATCTTTTGAATAACTAATATATGTTAATATTGAATCTAGTTTTTTCATTGCTTTCTCAAGGTATGATTTTTTATTATTATTACAAATTAAATTAATTAGGTAAAATTGATCTTATTATTTCCCAGATTATGAATTTATAATTACGATTACGTAAATTTTGGTTTGGTAAGAATTCAAATTAATTTTGCAATATTGACTAGGTAAATTAGTCGTGGGGTGAGACTTGAACAAGTGATTATTCCTTATTATTCATAAATTGATTAGCGCTTAGTGATTAACCCTATTTGGTCAGACATTAAACTCTTTCTACTTCGTAATTTGTTCAATTAATTAGGTAAATTGATTATTGTATCTGGTTCGGCCTTATCTAGGAGATAGATCTCATACTAATTAAGGAATCGACTTTGGCTACAAAGCCCAATTCTCAGCAGATAGCACGTGAAGATCTTCTATCCTTCAAAAAAAAATTGATTGTTTCCTGGGACTTGAATATTTATTAAATGCCAATTCATTATCGGTTAGAAATTAATTACCTGTTAGAAGCATCAACATAATCACAAAAGAAATTGGGTTTATCAAATTTGAAATTCCTGCAGTGGAACATCTTTGATGGCCAAATAATATATTCTTTTAACCAAATGTTTGTGTGTTTGAATTCTTTAGGGTGTAGGTTGTTGTGATTTTACTTGATTTCAAAAAATCTAAGTGCTACTGTTAGAGAAACAATAAAACTAAAATTTGGTTTTTGAAAATTTTATATCGTTTAGGTCCTAGAATAATTTAACCATGTATGTTAATATAAAGTTGAGTATAAAAACAGCGTTTGGTTTGTCAAATACGAACCCCGTTTCCCTTCAGTTCCAATGTTAAACATAAGGTTGCGTGTAATGAGGGTTTACGGCCCCAACATGCCCCTCGTCTAGTATACTTAAGGTATGACCATAGGGTGGCGTTTCACATGTGCATATGGCCACGAGGTACACATTACTCATCATATATATTTTTTATTTTCTATCAATAAAAATAACTACTTACACATTTTTTGTACTCATACCCCGTAACAAACACCATGCTTATGTAGCGCCTACATGATACACGTTTAATCCTCCATCATGTCTATCATTACACATATCCTAAGTGCTACAAACGTATCAGGCATTATAATTGTGACACCCGGCAATTTCAGGTAAATTGTGACTCTTACATTCTTTACATTTCACATTCATACTTGTTGCATTTAATTTAATTATGTTTAATTAGATGAGCTGAACACAAACAACTACGAAACGATAGTTCAAGGAACTATCGAATCATACATTGCATTGCACATTGGTTTTGGAAACCAAGTGTGGCAAACACCACACTAACACAAAACAATAATTCGGGGAATTATTGAATTGTGCATGACACGTTGATTAGGATTAATCAAGCGTGCAAACACTTCGTAAGACACGAACACAAACTATCTAAGATAATTCGAGGAATTATCGAAACACACACACTAGTCTCACGAACGTTGGTGATCAATCAAACTTATATGTTATTATACGATTTTGTGCTAAACGAGCATTAGATGCTTTGGATTTACGTTAGGGATCGAGGACGAATGAAATCGTATCAACGAAATCGAAAAACAGGAAAATACACCCGTCGCGGTACGCGTAGAGCGCTTGGCGAAAGGCTTCGCGGTACACGGCGCAAACTGGGAGTCGAGACTCCCGAATCCTATCGTGGTACACGATGATAAATTTTGATCGGCCTTCGCGGTATGCTAAGGCCATGCAGATCAAAATTCTTATAAAACTCCACCCCATTCATTTATGTCCGATTTCTTCCACTTTTCCCCGACCTTCTTCACTACATCTCGACCAAAAATCTCTGCAAACAGCCCTCAAACCATCTGGGATTCATATTGAAGCCACCATTGGGAGATTTGAAGGTATTGGAACCCAAGGAGAAGTATCGGGAGCCACCCACAAGCCGAGATCTTAACATCAGCCATTGTTCGAGCTTCCAGGACCTGTTCTATTACGGATTTAAGCTTCTAAGGTAGTTTTAAACGCTTACATAGTGTTAGATCGTACATGCAAGGGTTAAAAACCCAATGCAACTCCATACGGTTATTGTGCTCAAATTTGTTGGTGATTTGATATGATATTGTTATGGATTTACTGATTTTATAGTTTAGAAATGTTAGGATTGAGTATTGGTTAAGTTAGGATTGATTTGGTGATGATTTGGACAAACTTGCCATAAAAGGAAACTTTTATGTGCAAGTCTTGGATTTGGTAATGATCTAGATGTTGTTAAATGCATATTGGAGTGTTTAGAAACACATTTGAATGTTTGATTTTGTCAAAAACTTGGTTTTGTATAAACTTGCTATTTATAGAAACTTTCAAAAATCAAAAGAGGGCTTTTGATGCTTTAAAACGTTTTGATGAACTTTGAGCATTGGAATATGCTTAGAAATGATTTCTAACATATTTGGAAACCTTGATTTGTGAAAACGAGTTTTAAAAACGAATACTTTCCAAATAAGGAAACTTTATTTGGGCAAAACGGCATAAACGGTGATTTATGTTCAAACGACATATTTTAAGGGTTTAGACGTATTTTACAAACACGTTAGAAATGTTAACTTTATAAAATGGGATTTTATAACCATACTTTCCTAAATTGGAAACTTTTTAAAAATGGTAACTTGTGCGGTTAGAGTCATAGGATGCATTATGGTGTCTTATGTGCATCAAGGCACATAAACACAACAATCGTGTCACCAACGATTCATCGAGTCCCACTAGTTAACACACACACACTCGGTTGAGCACACCGACACTTGGAGTTGTATGGAATACAACGTACCACAAAACACATACTCACACCTATATGGTTATAGGTGCATACTAGCAGGTGCTAGCTCTCGCAGACGCGAACACACAAACACATACCGAAACTGCTGTAACAGGTGAGTTCACGGCCCCTTTTTACATTTTCTACCTTTGGAGGAGAAAACATTGCTTACAACTGTTTTTGAACAACATACACACTTTTTAGTTATTTTTGTACATGCTAATATCGTATATGCATATGTGTGGCATTCATCCACAAAACTGATAAGTCCTCATTAAACACACCTCGAACCGTTAGTAGCGCGTGGAGCTTAGCGTGGTAATTCTGAATAGTACTATTCGGGCCTGACAAGCCCCACTGTTGCGAGCCGTATGGCCACCCTGACTAGAGGTCGGAACAGTGCATAATTGACCAAACAACATTTGCCATATCTTGGATGGATATGGCGGGAGGCAGCATGTTAGCTTCGGTTGCGAACCCGCATATGATATAAAACATATTGACTAGCTGTCAATTGATATTGCCTTGTATTGAAAAGTAGACCTGCAACATTTACTTTAAACATTTTGATGCTTACTGCTTATTACAAACATGTGCTCTCACCAACCTTTGTGTTGACTCTTTACTCGCATTTTTTCTCAGGTAACTAAGGCACGCGCACAAGGAATAGGATGCTAGGCTGGAGTCGCATGCATCTGTTTAAGTGTCTTAGTCTATTAAACATTGTTATCATTTGGTCGTGTTCTTATGTATTGTTAGATATCTGTAATCGCTTCCGCAACAATTGTTACTTATCATTTTGAAAACTGTTTTATTTAACGCTTCCGCAAATGATGAATGTTAGACTGTTTTGTTAAAATATACTTACTACCGCAACTCTGATTTTACAAACTGTTTTATCCCAGTTATTGGATGTACGTATGAAACCAGACATATAGGTCTCGCACGTTGTGTGACCGGAGACTGCGATCCTGCAAGATCAGCCAGCCGTCGCGCCCCCGTCCGGGACGTGAGGGCCGGGGTGCGACAATAATTATATAAAATTATTTGATTGTGATCGAGTATCATTAAATCACACAATAGGTGTCATTTTTTTAAATTTTTAAAACATACTTTTCTATTAGTTAGACAGGACATTTTTGACCATTGTTCTCATCGTGTTGACATCTTTCTTACTGTTCATATTAGTTTTTATTTTTAAATTATTTAATCATCAAATAATGTAGAGCCTAATATTTATATATTTTAATATGAACTGGTTACCTGAAAGGGTTGTAACGTGATGTGCATTAACAAAGCCACTAAGTCAAGAAGTGTATACTTTAAGCCATTTATATGTTTATTTTAGTTTTAAAACTTTTAATTTTCTTTAACTTAAATAACTTCAACTCTATAAAAAATATTATGAAACTTAGTAACAACCAACATATATTAGAAAACCAGGTACTAATTATTTAATTGTAATGTAAATATGTTTTATTAATCACATATAATTGTTTTAATATGTTTATTAAATATAAATAAGCATATACATCAAGATTATTTAAAAACTATTACTGGTTATGCAATAAACCTGTATGAAATATTGTCATTTTTAAACTATATATAAAAATTGATTACTTTAAGAAAGTAAAACATTATTTGTAGTTATCTATAGCTTTAAACTATATGTATTAAATTCGTTTTAGAAACTAAGATATTAGAAAAAAAAACTTAAGATAAATATTTAATATTCACTATATATATTTCAATTTAGTTTGTACGATACCACAATAAATAGATAAATGCTAAACATTTGGATGAATTTTCATGCTCTTATAAAAGCTATGTACATGTTCTTTTTAGAGTAAACTTCTCTTTTTCTTCATGTGATTTGACAAAAGTAACCATTTTCATCCAAATTTTGAAATTTTGCAATTTTCCTCCATTAGTTTCAAAAAATTAACCATTTTAGTCTCTATGGTTTGTCAAAAGTAACCATTTTCATCCAAAGTTTAAATGGACTGTGGATGAAAATGGTTAATTTTCTGAAACTAATGGAGGAAAATTGCAAAATTTTAAAATTTGGATGAAAATGGTTACTTTTGTCAAACCACAGTGAGCAAAAGAGAAGTTTACTCTTCTTTTTATCTTATGATCTGAATTTTTCAAAGATTAGATCATATACATACACTCGATTAAAATAAAAATATATCATGTTGTTTATAATATAAAAGTTAATAAATAAACAAATAATACAAAATCAAGAAAGATTACAAGTACAAATACTAAAATAATCGTACAAATTGAATATGTTGCTTTAACTTTAAGGTAATGGAATGGTGATAACAAAAATTCAATTATTTAAAGAGGGATTTTATTTGAACACCCCACTTTTTTATTTTAACACCCACTAAATTTATACGGCCTGTACTGGTCAGTACGGCCTGTATAGAGTACAGACAAACATTTCAGAGGAATGTTTTGGATTCAGTGAAGATTCTTTGAGACGGCCCGTACAGGTCAGTACGGGTCGTCTTGGTCTTGACTTATATTTTACAAGCCAATTTGGGTCTCAACCGGTCTGGAGTAACTCTATACGGCCCGTACAGGGCAGTACTGGCCGTATAAAAATTAACTTAATTTTTGTCCGTCTCACCCAAAACCAGGCCGTCTCACCCCGAAACCTGGCCGTACTGGTCAGTACGGGCCGTCTTGCCCAGACGGCCTCGTTTTGGCCGTTTCACCCTAAAACGAGGCCGTACTGGTCAAAATTAAAAATTTTTTTAAAAAAAAAACAAATAATTCAATTTTCTTACATTTAAACATGTCTCGCAAAATGGACGAGTTGGGTCGGGTTGGGTAACGGGTCAGAACGAGTTCGGGTTAGGATGGGTGCGGGTAGAACGAGTTTTAAGCAAAATCAGTTCTGGTCTAAATGAATTGTTCTTAAAAAACATAAATTTAATTTAACTTAAGATGTGTTAAGTGCTACCATCTCAACCCATTTAATATAGCTTAAACACAATACGGGTCAATATAGGTAACCCGAACTCGTTTTAAGCCGTTACCCAACTTGCCCATTTTGCGAGACGTATTTAAATGTAACAAAATTGAATTGTTTTTTTTTAAAAAAAATTAAAATTTTGACCAGTACGGCCAGTACTGACCAGTACGGCCAGTACTGACCAGTACGGCCTAGTTTTGGGGTGAAATGGCCAAAACTAGGCCGTCTGGGCAAGACGGCCCGTACAGGTTAGTACGATGAATGAGACTGGCCGTACTGACCAGTACGACCCGTCTTGCTCCCAATCATTGTCATAGGTTGTTAGGGTGGAATGTTTGACCGAGTACTGAGACCGGCCGTACTGGGCAGTACGGGCCGTATCAGGGGTGTATTTTTAAGAAAATGGGGCGTGAGAATAACACAACCCTTATTTAAATATTGATAGATGGCATCATCCCAATTATAATATATACTTTTTTTATATATAAGCAACTAATTTACTTTTATATATTAGTATTGGTACACTCCTATATTAATAGCATTTTTTTTTGTATATTTTAGCGTTAAAATTATTTTAAAAACATGCATAAGTAAAATGTATAGGAGTATATGATGTGATAGGGGTATAAATGATGGGATGAATGTATAAAATTAGAATCCTTTACTATTTTATAAAGTAATACAATATTTATTTTCGATATATGTTGTTTGATAGGAACCTTCATTTGTAAGTCTGATGCTATTGCTTTAAATAAATGTTTTTGTTTTTGAAAAGTTGTTTTTATTTTAAAGGCTTTTTTAACCTGTTCAATTTTCAAATCACAAACATTTTTGTTATTTTCATTTTTAGTTTATTTTTATTCTTTTGTTTTTTAGGATTATTTTTAATCACTTGTTTATTAAACTTCTTTTTCTAATTGTTCGTGAGCATGAACCTTATTATATTTTAAAATCGTCCGCATTTTAATTAGTGGATATTACATATAACTATGGCTGACAATTTCAGACACGAAAACGTTAACACGACTTTAACTTGTTTCGTGTTTACCATTAACATGTTTCGTGTCTAAAACAGGTCGACATGTTAAGACATGTTTAAAATTTAAAGTTTAAAATAGATTATAATAAAATAGATTGGGAACCGATTAGCTTCTGAAAATTAATAATTCTTTATTCCTAGTTACTTAACAGATTCCTTAACAAGTTTTTTAACATGTTTATAACAAGTTCTTTAACACGTCATTTATATTGTTACTTGTTAACAGGTTCCTTAACAGGTTATTTCGTGTTTATGTGTTTTTAAAGGGTTGTGTTCGTGTTTGGAAAAACATACACGAAAAGAATTCATATCGTGTTCGTGTCTACCCATATCGTGTTGCGTGTCTTGACGTGTTGTATCTTAACGGGTCGTGTCTAACCCGTTATGACAACCCTAAATTAATAATAAACAACTAAACTTCCATAACATAAATTAATAGATACTTAGAACAATGGAATCCTATTCGTTTTCAAATGGGTCATGGAACTCGCTTTAGAATAACACATGGAACACATCTTCAAATGATACAAACATGCCTTCATACAGTTAGCTTGTTAGGTGATGACGGAAGTAGGATCATCATGTACAAGATAACGTGTCCTCGCGATAAAATGGCTCGTTCATAAGCGCAAAAGAATCAACATGGGCATGATGTCGTATCCGACCCATTACAGACTTTCATCTTCTTCTCCTAGGATTGCATCGAGTCCTGGAATTGGGATTTAACGGCAAATAGCTTAGATACAAATCAATCAACGAAAAAGAACCAAGAGAAAAAAATCAACTATACAAGAGGACAAAAGGTGATAGAGATCAGTCAGGTGGACATAAGTGGTATAAAAGAAGAATGGATATCCCCAAGATTCTCCCCCTAACGCGCCAACCTTATAAGTAGAAAACCCAACCCCTAGAGCAATTGGACCTCCTGTATACTCGTTTCCCATGAAGCCAAGCCTTTTCCCTAGAACAATATTTTACGCCTATTCCCCAGCCTTTAACAGGATACCCGCCATTCTCCATTAATGTTCCTCAACCATCCTCATATACTCGCAGCATGGGAATGATGTAATCTATCATCCCGCCCACAAATGCTATGTGACACCCCGTAATTTTCAGGTCAGCAAACACTTTAATTAAATGTTTATTTAAATTATTTTATTACACGTGGCACTATAATTAGTTTAATTTAGTGTGACATGTGGCACGATAGTACAAACACAATCGCAAACATGATAATTCGGTGAATTATCGAAACACGCACACACGTGTCGAATAATTTACGAACATTGGTGAACGTTAAACAAAAAGAGTAATTAAACACTAACTAGTTTACAAATGATCAAACATTGAACTAAGATAGCTCAAACATCAATAAACGATGAATTATAATCGAGAGAACGACGAAAAACGAATCAAACGATCGAAATTGGGCAAATTAGGCTTAACCGGTAGCATTCGGCGCACGCTAGGGACCCCGGAGTGGGCCTTGGCGGTACGCGGAGCGTGGGCGGGAAATTTGAATCTTGAAACTCGTCACGGTACGCCAAGAACCCATGGGGGCAGTCTTGGCGGTATGCGAGGCCGTTGAATTGCAGACTATTTTCACTCATTTCACCTGACTCCATACGCAATCCTCCGACCTTATCATCCCCAAAACTCTCTGCTAACCTCTTGGAAGCCAATTTTGAGTTCTTGGAAGCTATATTGAGGTTCTTGAAGGATTAGAAGCCAGGGAAGAGCCATTGTGGAGACTCACCACCATCATCATCACCTTCTAACTATTGGAAAATCATTCTCAGATGATTCTATGTAACACCCCAAATTTTCGATTATATGATGCCATATATTTCGGGTGCAAATTGTAAAATTTGGAAACTTAACCTTGGGATGCTTAAAAATAAGGAAAGATAGTTGGAGGGGCCATTATGTAAAATGGGAATTAATTCCCATTTCTTGTAATTCCTAACCCTACGGCTGCACTCTTAAAACTTTCTTCCTTCTCGATCAATGGCATCTCTTTCACCCATATTCACAAACAAAAACAGCTAGAATCCTTCGATTTCTTCATCAATTAAGACCAAAATCCCACCCTGTATACGGTTTACAATATGGATGAACGAAGAAGATAACATGGTTTTGTTATACGGTTCGGAACCATATTTCTTCAAAACGGATTCGTGCGTTTAGGAGTTGCTTTTTATCGACATCATCAGGTTTGTGTTCTTCTTTCAGATTTTGGATTAAGTAGAATGGTCGTAATTAAAGGTCTCGGGGTTGAAGCCTAAGTAACCGCCAAAACATGGATAACCCGTAATCGATATATGGTTGCGCTGGTGGGTGTCAAATCATTCTAAACATGGAGACACTAGATTACGTATTACGGTGATTGTGTGGTCGAGAGTTGCATGAGGGTGGGTGAGCTTGGATATTATGTGTTTGTGTGTGGGCTAAATTGAGATACAATGAGTGATACAATCTGGAAGGAATGGGTTGTTCATGTAGGGGTTAATGTTATGCATGCTTTGGTTGTTCATCTTGGTGTATGTATTGGATACCATGCATGAAACCATGTATGTGAACACATGATTTTAAGTGTGTTCGTACATTAAAAGATGAAGAAAACCAGTAGTTTCATGAATGCATGGGTGTGAGTATATATAATTGAACATGTGTGGATCCATGAAATAGGCATAAACTCAATACGGCCGCGTCGAACCTTTATGTTAAAACCATCACGGCCGTTTCAGGGTTATGGTTAAAATATCATTTTTCTCAAACAATAAGTTTTTATGTTCCATAACTCCTCCAACGCATTTTAAGGTTAATTATGATCCTTAAACCATAATCAAAGTCCGTTAGTTTCTAGGCCATATATAGTTAAGTATGTATTAATGTGTAAATGGAATGTGTAGGTTCTTGAGTCATTCACGGTTGTGTGATCCGAGTTTTGCAACCAGGTGAGTTTCTAGACGCCCTCTCTTAAATGATTTTAATGTTTTGGGCTGATATACATATTATGGTTTAATTATATAAAGATGATATGATACTTTTGTAAAATAAAAGTCATGATATAAAATATATTTATAAAGTTATGTTAGACTATGTTTATGTTAAAATAGTAATAACTATAGTTTGAGATATGTTTGAAGATATGTTCATGTATGATATTCTATGTGAATCTAATGTATGAATGTGAATGTGTTATGTGATTATGGTTGTGCACGAGTCGACTCATTACGCAGAGTCTTGCTATAAGGAAGAAGTAACCTATAGTTTGACTAAAGAGGAAGTCCTCTATATGGGGCAACTATTACGCAGAGTCTTGCTATAGGGAAGAAGTAACCTATAGTTTGACTAAACAAGGAAGTCCTCTATACGGGGCAACTATGAGGAAGTCCTCTGATAGAACCATGACTTAGTGTTTGGTCTGTTCGGGGCAATTATGTGATTTTAATAAATTATGTGTGACAATTTCCTGTATATATGTTAAGTATGTTATGTGAGGATACGATCATGAAAAGTTTAAAAATTTTACAAGATTTATTTATTTTTAAAACTAGAACTCACTCAGCAACGCTGACTTTTGCTTGTATATCAGACTGATTGCATGTTAGATTGATGGCAAAGACTCTTGGCTGACTAGTGAAGCTACCTACACCGTGAAGACTGACATTCCTATCTAGAATTTTATGATTTACTTTTAGACTTATAGAATCTTTGATTATGGATTATGTATTAAATGTTTAGACTTTCTGCTGCATTGCTTAAGACATTGTTTCCGCTGCTATGTGAAGTATCTTTATGTTTAAGAATTACGTTTATGCTATGAATGACCAACAGTAGGACCTCACGGGTTTGGGGTCTTACAAGTTGGTATCAGAGCTTCAGTTTAAGAGATCTCGGCATCCATTAATGCCTAGACTTGAACTGTGAACGGGACCTTAGTGTGGAATGTCAGTACGGGTAGCTGCAAGCCAAGAGGTAAAGCTAAATGAGTAAGTTATGTAGTTATTTAAATATGTTGTTATTCTTTAACTGTCTAGTTGTAATAGGTAGAATGCTAATGTGACTCATGACATGCAATGTTTAGAAAATGTTAAGTAAGGTAAACAACTAATTACACTTGATCAACGTCATTAGCAGTTTACAATTACTTGCCATGTTCTGAATTATAACCTGTGATGATCATATGAATGTTCTATCTTCTGTCTTAGGTATTAGAAATGGTTAATACACGAACTAGAGGTGGAGGAAGAACCGAAGGTCGTGGTGGTGGACGTGGTGGTGGTCGTACAAACCCCCACAAAGAGACACCAGTAACTCGAAGGAAGACCAACCAAAAAGAACCAGAACAAGAAAATAATCACCATGAGAAGAATGAACATGTGTCTGAACACACAGATGAAAAGTTTGTGTTGGAGCCTACTGTTAGAGAAGCCATTGCAGACGAGGTCTACCAGGTGATTCACAATACCATGCCTGAGATCATGACTGAGGTCCTTAAGTCCTTAAGGAAAGGAGTCCAAACTGATAAGAAAGATAAAGGGAAGAGTAAGATGTCAGAGACTGTAATCAGTAATGATAAGGAGGATGAGAACTCTTCACTCAAAGAAACTGCTAAAGGGTGCAACTATGGGACTTTTAAGAAATGTAACCCTCCTGTATTTGATGGCACCAAGGATGCTGCAGCCGCTCACCAGTGGATTAGGGAGATGGATGTGATCAAAATTAGCGACTATAAGGAAGAACAGAAAGTGAAATATGCGGCACACTCATTTGTTTCTGAGGCCTTGTGTTGGTGGGATAACCTTAGGCAGGCTATGGGTGAGAGAGCTATAGGGAGAATGAAATGGGAAGAATTAAAGAAGCTTGTTACCGAACATTTTTTCCCAACTAATGAATTAGACAAGATTGAGAGAGATTTTGTGAAGCTGGAGGCGGGGAACATGACTCATAGGGAGTACACTACCAAATTCAATGAAATGGCTCGCTTGGTTCCTGAGTTGGTAACTCCTGAGATTAAGAGGATCAAGAGATACATACAAGGGTTACCAGCTGACATTCGCAGACTGGTAAAGACCACCAATCCTACCACATTTCGCTCTGCGGTAGACATTAGTGGAATGTTGTATGATGAAAGGGATCATGTGTCATCATCTAAGCTAAAGAAGAATGATGATAATAACAACAACAAGAGGAAACAATTTAGAAATGAAAACTACATGCCTGAGGAAGGGAAAGACAAAATTCAAAAACAAGAATCAGGAATGAAGAGCGTTAATGAAAAGAAAGATTGCAACAAGTGTGGGAAGAGACATTATGGGGAATGTCGACTTGGCTTGAATCTATGTTTCAAATGTGGGAAGACAGGGCATTTCTCGTTTAGATGTCCGGATGCTAAATGTACAACTTGTGGTGAGAATGGGCATATAGCTAGCAACTGTGGAAAGGTAAAGTCTGACGGACGTAAGGACGGAAGTTCATCAGCGGACAGAGCTAAATGAAAGTATTGAGGTTGACACAGGTACATTCTTAAATAATGATTTAGCCATCATGATTTCTCATCCGTTAATGAAATAAGCTTATTGACATTATATCCTATCTAATGCCAAATGGAGTAACTAACTTATTAAATTGCCCTCATCATAGCATTGTTTTAGTAATCAAATGTAAGAACCTGTTATGCCAGGTTATGTGAATTACTATTCCTATATGCTATGTTTATATATGTTATGTAATGTTATTTGTAGTATAGTAAATGTCAATGGTCATGGATCATAGGATATAATAGTTCTTATGACTTTAAGGATTTAGTAAGATTACATGGAGAGGTTAGTATATGCTCTTAGAACTTCAACTATCATTTGAAACTGTAGTACTAGAAATGAAAGTGCCTCATGACCAACATCATGGCAGAGCTACAATTAACAACCAAAGAGTGTGATGCCATATAGGTGATTGCAGATTTTTGATAGAAATATGCATGAATTACTCATCAACATGGAAGAGAACGACAAGTAGACTAAACATCAGAGGACGGCAACACCTAATAAAGGAAAAGCCAATAAATAGAAACAATGAAGAAGTTTATGATATAACAGGTTTCGAGGACGAAACCTATTGTAAGGGAGGTAGACTTGTAACACCCCAAATTTTCGATTATATGATGCCATATATTTCGGGTGCAAATTGTAAAATTTGGAAACTTAACCTTGGGATGCTTAAAAATAAGGAAAGATAGTTGGAGGGGCCATTATGTAAAATGGGAATTAATTCCCATTTCTTGTAATTCCTAACCCTACGGCTGCACTCTTAAAACCGTTTTCTTCCTTCTCGATCAATGGCATCTCTTTCACCCATATTCACAAACAAAAACAGCTAGAATCCTTCGATTTCTTCATCAATTAAGACCAAAATCCCACCCTGTATACGGTTTACAATATGGATGAACGAAGAAGATAACATGGTTTTGTTATACGGTTCGGAACCATATTTCTTCAAAACGGATTCGTGCGTTTAGGAGTTGCTTTTTATCGACATCATCAGGTTTGTGTTCTTCTTTCAGATTTTGGATTAAGTAGAATGGTCGTAATTAAAGGTCTCGGGGTTGAAGCCTAAGTAACCGCCAAAACATGGATAACCTGTAATCGATATATGGTTGCGCTGGTGGGTGTCGAATCATTCTAAACATGGAGACACTAGATTACGTATTACGGTGATTGTGTGGTCGAGAGTTGCATGAGGGTGGGTGAGCTTGGATATTATGTGTTTGTGTGTGGGCTAAATTGAGATACAATGAGTGATACAATCTGGAAGGAATGGGTTGTTCATGTAGGGGTTAATGTTATGCATGCTTTGGTTGTTCATCTTGGTGTATGTATTGGATACCATGCATGAAACCATGTATGTGAACACATGATTTTAAGTGTGTTCGTACATTAAAAGATGAAGAAAACCAGTAGTTTCATGAATGCATGGGTGTGAGTATATATAATTGAACATGTGTGGATCCATGAAATAGGCATAAACTCAATACGGCCGCGTCGAACCTTTATGTTAAAACCATCACGGCCGTTTCAGGGTTATGGTTAAAATATCATTTTTCTCAAACATTAAGTTTTTATGTTCCATAACTCCTCCAACGCATTTTAAGGTTAATTATGATCCTTATACCATAATCAAAGTCCGTTAGTTTCTAGGCCATATATAGTTAAGTATGTATTAATGTGTAAATGGAATGTGTAGGTTCTTGAGTCATTCACGGTTGTGTGATCCGAGTTTTGCAACCAGGTGAGTTTCTAGACGCCCTCTCTTAAATGATTTTAATGTTTTGGGCTGATATACATATTATGGTTTAATTATATAAAGATGATATGATACTTTTGTAAAATAAAAGTCATGATATAAAATATATTTATAAAGTTATGTTAGACTACGTTTATGTTAAAATAGTAATAACTATAGTTTGAGATATGTTTGAAGATATGTTCATGTATGATATTCTATGTGAATCTAATGTATGAATGTGAATGTGTTATGTGATTATGGTTGTGCACGAGTCGACTCATTACGCAGAGTCTTGCTATAGGGAAGAAGTAACCTATAGTTTGACTAAAGAGGAAGTCCTCTATATGGGGCAACTATTACGCAGAGTCTTGCTATAGGGAAGAAGTAACCTATAGTTTGACTAAACAAGGAAGTCCTCTATACGGGGCAACTATGAGGAAGTCCTCTGATAGAACCATGACTTAGTGTTTGGTCTGTTCGGGGCAATTATGTGATTTGAATAAATTATGTGTGACAATTTCCTGTATATATGTTAAGTATGTTATGTGAGGATACGATCATGAAAAGTTTAAAAATTTTACAAGATTTATTATTTTTAAAACTAGAACTCACTCAGCAACGCTGACTTTTGCTTGTATATCAGACTGATTGCAGGTTAGATTGATGGCAAAGACTCTTGGCTGGCTAGTGAAGCTACCTACGCCGTGAAGACTGACATTCCTATCTAGAATTTTATGATTTACTTTTAGACTTATAGAATCTTTGATTATGGATTATGTATTAAATGTTTAGACTTTTTGCTACATTGCTTAAGACATTGTTTCTGCTGCTATGTGAAGTATTTTTATGTTTAAGAATTACGTTTATGCTATGAATGACCAACAGTAGGACCTCACGGGTTTGGGGTCTTACATTCTATGAGAAATGCAGGCCTGTCCAATCCACATCTCAGCTTGTTTGGGACTTTGGAAGGTAGTTCTATGGTCCTTGTGGTCTAAAAACACCCAAACACACATATGCAAGGCTTGAAACCCACATGCATTCACTCTATCAACACATGCACGAAATTTTCAAGCGTGATAATCTGATTTTGATGACTTGATGATTGATTTAGAGCATTGAAATGATATATGTTGAATACTGTTGATTATTGATGATGATTTGTTCATGGGTTCTAATAATGGTGACTTTTATTTACATGCAATGAAAATCCATAAGGATTTGGAGCATCTTGAGTATGATTATGTGTTTATTATGATATTGGTGATGTTTATAATGTAAATCACAGTTGCTAGTGGTCATTTGGTGCGATTTGGTGCAATGTTATTATATTTAGTAACTTTTTTTGCACAAATAATGTTAGATGAAGATGTTGATGAAAGATGTTGGAAAATAAGGACTGATGAGCAAAACCACGGAAGCCAGACAAAGGAATAAAATCGCAGATTGACCAACCGTAGATACTTCTCTTCCGGAAACACTCCTTTCTGACTGAAGAACTGTTGAACTTCAGCATCAGAACATCAACAGCGGAAGATTCGCCAAAAAGAACAACCGCTAAACTTCTCTACATCGGAAGACATTAGCTGACTATGATCCATTCGGAAGACTACCATTGCTTCGGAAGACATCTAATGATTCGGAAGACAATCTCTGATTCTGAAATAACTGATTGTTCAATCAGCTTCCGATGAACACCTTCCGAAAGAATAACCACTGAGCATCAAAACAACTATCACAACCTCGGAAGAACTGAATACTTCTGAAGACACCTGAAGACTCTTGTTTCCGTTGTTGTTGACTTTGTATTAGTTGTACTATTCTGATGATTCAGTGTCTGTAACAGTGTCAGCTATTTGTCTTATTATTTCTTGTCTTGTAACTCTGAATGTTAGGTATTTAAGTCCCAACATTCCCTCAGTAAATTGAATTACTTCCCCCAAAATTCCTTGTGCTATTATTCTACTCTTCTCTCTTTCTAGCAAAAACTAAACAATGAAAATAACTAAGTGTTAAACTTTAGAGGGAACTAATACCAAAGCTTTGACCGTGTGTCTAAAGTCTTTGTTTATGATTAAACAGCCTCTCAAGGTTCTCAACAATTGGTATCAAATCCTTGTCCTTAGTCTTGGTTTAACCATCAAGACTAAAACTCAAAGCTCTCTTTAATATCTTGTTGTTTAGTTTTATGTGTTCTGCTTCTTCTGTTTTTCTACTTTTTAAAATCTGCAGGTGTTTGGTTTTGAACTAATCTGTGTTCAAAAACCATAACAAACTACATTGAGAACTCATCACTCTTTGATTTTCTCATAATCGTTTGTAAACCTATGGCAAAAAAAATTCACTTTAGACCCTCAATATAATATATGGCAGAGAAGGATGTTACACTTCTTTTCCAACAATCATACTGGAATTTAGAAGTCGGTGATGTTCGGACCCCATAAACCAATGGTATTGGACATAGAGACCGGAGACCATGTCCCTAAGGACCCTCGGAACTACACCGAAGAAGACTTCCAGAATTGGAGCTTGATGCCAAGGCACATGCTCAGCTAGCTATGGCCCTCCCGAATGAAATTTATTCAGGTCTTCTTCACCACGAGTCCGCTAAGGACTTGTGGCCTATACAAGTGATATTGGTTCAACAGTATGAGACATTCTGCCAACTAAATAATGAGTCACTGACTCAGCAATTTGAGAGGTTCACTTCTCTCTTAAGTGAACTAAAATTAGCTGGTCAAGTGTACCCCCACTATTTCTGTTCTTAACCGTTTCTTGAGATCTCTTCCTGATAAATGGAAAACTTATTCCATAGCCAAGAGATCTTGGCCAAACTTCGGCAAAATCTCACTCACCCGACTCCATGGTAAGTTGCTCACTATTGACCAGAAAAGAAAACTAATAAAGTATGGTAAATCAACAGAAGAGTATGTTCAAGGGAACACAACTCTACTTAGTCATAACTCTGAGATCAATAAGCAGGGTTATGATGAGTACATTGACATAACTACTGGCATCAGCTCTTCTCCTTCTTGTGATGATCATTCTCTCATCTCTGACAATCTGTGTTTTATCATGGATGATCTCCATCAGATTCCAAGTGCTGACTTGGAAGAGATGGATATCCTTTATCAACTTGCCCTTTTGAGCATGGTAACTAACAAGTTCTACAAGAGGATATGAAAAAATTTCTTGGTATCCATGGGAAAACCATGATTGGTCTAAATAAGGCTAAAGTCCAATGCTACAGGTGTCATGGCACTGAACACTTTCCCAGGGAATGCAAAAATGCTTACAGCTCTAATTCTTCACCTTATATGACTTTCCCAAACACACACTCACATACTTTTACCGCACCTTTTCTTCATCATCATCTTCTTCTTCTTCACATTTTAAAAGGCACAACAACTCTCAGGAGACAGCTCATATTGTACAAAACTCTCCTTCTACCAATGTACAATATGTACAAGCTGCCAATGGTAGCGTGTATCAGCTCACTCCTGCCCCAGTTCAGATTGTTGCACCATCTCCTCCTCAAATAAATGCACCAGCCCCTGTTATCCAGTCTTCATCTTCTAGTCAACCGGCTCTTTTCACCCAAGAGTACGCAGACTAGAGCAGTATGCCTGAAGATGTAGGTTATGCCCTCATCACTTCTGAGTCAACGAAATTTTCTCTTATGGCTGTTGGTGAAAATTCCACTCCTTCTGATCAACCTGAAGCAGACTCTTCTGATGCGTAGGCATCCTCTTCTACTCTTGAAAAACTGTGCACCGATGTGTGCATTGATGCTTTTGCAAAATTAAAGAAAGCCAATATGTTGCTTCAACAACAAAATCTAGAGTTGGAGCAACTACTAGCTAATAAAAATTCAGAAGTAGAAAAGTTAATAAAGAATAAATATAGCCAAATTTCAATCTTAAAAACTGAAAAATCCAACCTACAAGCTTTATTTGATTTGCAAAACGAAAAATATTCGGCTTGTAGAGATGAACTATCTCAAACTAAAGTCAGCTGTGAAAAGTGGGTTGAATCCTGCAAAGGATTCAAGATGCTTTTGGGTAAGCATGTTCATAGTAAGGCTAATTTGGAATCGGTACAATCACACTAGTCCTCCAAAGGACTATGCCCCAATTAACAGTAAAATAAATGAAACTGTTTCTGAACCTCTATCCCCCACCTTTCCTATTGATGAAATTCCAGCCATAAATATCACACCTTCAAGAGTGTATCAACCTAGGCAGTGTCCAACGTTTGTATATCTCACAAATACTAACTTTGAAAAACTGGAAGAGACGCACCTGGAAAGTGATCATAACAACAATTCTTTTGAACAAACTGAGTTGCTCCAGCCATGAGCTCTACTTAAAGTTTAGAAGGTACAACACTACTTGAAACTTCTGATAACCCTGTGGCCTATCTTCACAAAGGAAGGAGGCCAATGGTTAACATCAAATTCCTTCCTTCTCATCCACACCCACCTTATCTAATAATGAAGGAAAATAAGCCATTCATCCTTGACTACTATTCACTATCTCCTTCTTGCCTGAAATGTTTCAAGTGCAATCACTCTACCGAAAATTGCAGGACAAAAACTCCTTTCGAGAAACCTAGAGATATACTGAAGGCTGAACAGTTGAAAGCTGAACATGTTTCTTCATCTAAAGGGAATCCCCCTGTCACACCCCCAAATTTCAACTAACGGAATCATACCGTTTGGGACGTGACAAACCAGGATCTCAGACCATTGGACATAACAAAGACCTCTTTATGATTTTCAGAACATACTTTGGTCTAAAACTTTAATATCAAAGTTCTACGTTGCGGAAGCGTTTTTAAAACATAAACAACCATAACGGTTTGAAAAACTGTAAATTACAAAGCAAAGTTTCAAATGTTCAAATCCAAATAACAGAAATGTAAAGTATGCATGCGACTCAATCTCCTAGTCCATGCTTGCTTGCTTGTGTACCTTAGCGTCCTGAGAAAACATGTATATCAAGTCAACACAAAGGTTGGTGCATACACACGTTTAAGTATTTACAAATGTTTGAAACAACTGTTTGAACAAAATGTTGCAGATAACATAATCACACATGCATAGTCATGATAGCTAGTCATTTATACTATTTACATAAGTGGTCGACACCGAAGCTGACTGTTACATGCTATCGCATGTTTTGCCTTTCCACTATTGTCTAGCACAAACAATAGTAATGTGAATTGGCTAGTCAAACACTTGCGTAGATCCCATCTACCAAATGAGGTTTGTCAAACCTAATAGATCTATTTCCAACTACCACGCTTTGCACTACGGCGAACTAAACAGTTCGAAATGTAAGGACTTATAATGCTATGTTTGCACTTAATGTAAACAGCTAACTCATGCAAGTGATATGTATCTAAAATGTTTGTTGCACATGTTTTCTCCACCAAAACAATGAAATAAGAACAGGGACCGTGTACGCACCTTTGAATGTAGCAGAATGATCAATCACACGTACAGTCGCGTAGATAATCCTCTACGAGGAATCTGTGTTTAAACAATTACGTTGTGCTATTCGGGATGTCGTTTTGTGTTTGAAATTACATACGTGTCAACACACGTATGTTAGAACGTTTGAAATGTACATACAAAAGTATGCGTGACTTCGTATTCGGTTGTTTAAACCGTATAAGTATATACGATTCCTTTTAAACACGCGTAATTATACGTGATTATGTTTTCGGGTCAAAATGAAATTTTTATCATTCTAATTTGTTCGGGATTCCATTTCGATTCCAACGAAATTCGAACGGGTTAAATCGGACTTAAAACGAGAAACTTATGATTAAAACATTAAAAAATAGTTTAAATTTCAAAAACCAGTGGGGGCTAACCTTGAACCCGTGACCACCCACTCACCATACAACCAACCCACCATCTGCTCTGCCTTTCATTTTGTGATATAATTCAAAATCAATTTCTTTTAAGTTTCAAACTCTTGGTTCCCCTTTTTTGCATAACTGAAATCAAATGGTTCCTGATTTGACCCTAATCGACTACTGGACCATGGGGCTATTACTCCCCTGGTCTAAACGAGTTTACCCATGGTCTCAATTCGTTAAAACAATTGACAGAATCAACCAAAATGATGTCTAAAAGTTTCGAACTCATGCACCAACGTTTACAACTTGATTTAATCGATTTCGCTTAGATTGATCTGAAAAATCATATGGTTCTCATTCATAATGTAATTTCGAAAATGTCTGAGCTAATTAATTTGAGTATTGAGTTCGTTTAGTTCGAATCCCCCAAAAACGTTTATGTTAAAAACCCTAGAATTCAAACTCTATTAATTCATTATCATTTCATAAAATTGACACATGGTTTTCAATCTAGAATGAATTTCGAACCTGTCTGTGTCGCTTAATTTGATTTTAAAGTCCATTCTCATCAAGACCCCCAAATCGTTTTCTAAAAGAAACCCTAGAACTTGATCATATGAAATTCGTTATGATTTCATGAAATTGGCATATGGGTTTTATAAATCGGAGGTTTCTGAAACTATCCATGCATATTAATTTGAGTATCAAAATCGTTTGTGTTGAAAACCCTAAATGGTTCTTAAAACTAACCCTAGAATTCGAACACCTTCAATTCGATGTTTCTAAACAAAATTATCATTGTAGTTTGCTTGATCGGAATCTTCTGAAACTACAGAAGCTATTTAATTTGATTATTAATCATATTTTCATGAAAACCCCTAAAACGCATTCTAGGATGAACCCTAGAACCTGAAATCGTGTGATTTGATTTTAGAAACCGGAATTAGCATAGGGCTATGCTTAGTCGAGTTATTTAGGTTGTGTAGAAACGGTTCCTTACTTGTTTTGATGTAGAATTGTTGTAGATTGACTTTAAGCCCTAGGTTCGGCCCCCTCGCGATCAAATTCTTCAATCTGAAGCTTGTGGGATCAATTCGTTGCTTGTATTATCCTCTGAGAGTGCCGAATAGTGTTTAGGGAGTTTTAATTGTGATCTTTTTGGTCGATTATCATAGAGTTGATAGATAATGGCAACGGTTTCGACTTTGTAGTTCACTAGTGGTTTAATTCGGCTAGTTAATGATTCAATAACGTTCAGAAACTGTTAATAATCATAATTGTGATGATTATGATCATTCAATTCGGTTACAATTTGAGTTTGATGTGAATTCCGAATTTTACTTTATTTTTCAATCGAATTTGACTTTTTAAAGTCAACATTACAATCTTTTGTTTTATTCTTACATTAATCCCTATAGTTTAGATGTTTATAACCATATGTAACCATCAATGGAGTGTTTTAGGATAGTTTAGTTCGATTGTAGTTGATTATAGAATCCAATTCGAATCCCAATTAACTCTTAAACTTGAATTTTGACCATAAAGTCAAAATTTCTACTTTAATCAAATCTTAACCCTAATTTCTATAAATTAGTAAATTATAAACTTGTTTTGTTCAATTAGAATCCTTTTAGTTTGGTTTTGTGACATTTCGTAACATTTCTTGATAGTTTCGGTTAACGGGGTTAATCCGAAAATATCGAATTGTCACATCATCCCTTTGTTGAAGGAATTTTCGTCCCGAAAATTGTTAGATGTTTAATGTAGTTAGGACACTACTTTGTGAGTTCAAAGTGTACGTGTTAGTGTGATATTTGATCATTCTGCATAGTTGTGTGTACTCACACACAAAACTGACTGTTTGCAACATCACAACTAAGTGTGATCGTTCTATGTAACTGTTTGCGTGTACACTAGTTAGTTCACCTAACTGTGACTGTTTGTGTTTGGTCATACTGTGCTATGTAACTTGCACATAGTGAATGTTCGCAACTGTTTGTACTATGTAACCTCGTACATAGTAAATGTTTGAAACTAATCATGTATATACTACCATAACATGTAACATATGAAATGTAGCACATCAAATGTAATAACACAAATGTTTGTAACAAAACCAATTGTATAAAGTGTTTGTGCTTACAGTTTGAAATCTGAAGCGTTGATGTGTGAAGCATCACGTCATCCCCTTGTTGAAGGAAATTTCGTCCCGAAATTTAACGTGTCTCCACAGTGTTTGCAGTTGTTGTTTTGAATAGATGAGGATACTTCTTCATCATTTGATCTTCCCTTTCCCATGTGAATTCAGGTCCCCGTCTTGAATTCCACTAGACCTTGAGTATCGGAATCTTGCTTTGTTTAAGTTGTTTGACCTCTCGATCCATGATTTCAGCTAGTTCTTCAATGAATCGTAATTGTTCGTCTACTTGTATTTCTTGCAACGGTACAATCAATGTCTCGTCAGAAAGACATTTCTTCAAGTTTGAAACATGAAAGACATCACGAACTCCACTGAGTTCATCTGGTAATTTGAGTTGATACGCAACCGGACCAATTCTTTTCAGGATCTCAAAAGGTCCTACGTATCGTGGGCTAAGCTTCCCGCGCTTGCCGAATCGTATCACTCCTTTCCAAGGTGATACCTTTAGAAGAACTCGGTCTCCTACTTGAAATTCCAACGGTTTACGACGTTTGTCAGCGTAACTCTTTTGTCGATCCCGGGCCGCTGCCATACGGTTCCGGATTTGTACAATCTTCTCAGTCGTTTCATGTACTAGTTCAGGACCTGTAATCTGACTGTCACCAATTTCAGCCCAACAAACCGGTGAACGACATTTGCGACCGTATAAAGCTTCAAACGATGCTGCCTGAATACTTGTGTGATAACTGTTGTTGTAAGAGAATTCCACTAACGGTAAGTGGTTTTCCCAGCTATCGCCAAAGTCAATTAAACAAGCTCGTAACATATCCTCGAGCGTTTGAATCGTACGTTCACTCTGACCGTCGGTCTGTGGATGATATGCGGTACTCATATCCAAACGAGTTCCCAATGACTTATGAAGTGATTTCCAAAAGTTGGAAGTAAATCGAGCATCCCGATCTGATATGATGGAAATTGGCACGACATGTCGTGCTACCGCTTCCTTGATGTAAATACGAGTCGGTTTCTCCATCTTGTCGGTTTCCTTGATTGCTATGAAATGTGCAGATTTCGTTAATCGATCGACAATTACCCATATCGTATCACAACCACTCGGTGTACGGGGTAACTTAGTAACGAAGTCCATCGAAATCTGTTCCCATTTCGACATTGGTATTTCTGGTTGTTGCAGCAAACCAGATGGTTTCTGATATTCAACTTTGACTTTTGAACAAGTCAAACATTTGCTAACGTATCTAGCAATGTCAGCTTTCATGTGAGGCCACCAATACAGTGCCTTCAAATCATGATACATCTTGTCTGACCCCGGATGGACTGAATATCTAGACTTGTGTGCTTCATCCATCACGAGTTCCCTTAAACCACCATGCAAAGGTATCCACAGTCGATTAATGAAATAACGAATTCCATTAGGTTTGACATCCAATTGTGTTTCCATCCCTCGTAAAGATTCTTGTACCAAATTATCCTTTTCTAAGGCTTCCAGCTGAGCACTGCGTACCTTTTCAGGTAAGTCAGTATGTATCGTCATCATAAGTGCGCGAACCCGTCTTGTTCCTGTTGTGTCTTTTCTGCTTAGAGCGTCAGCTACCACATTAGCTTTTCCCGGATGATTCTTGATTGCACATTCATAATTATTCAACAACTCGACCCACCGTCGCTGTCTCATATTAAGCTCCTTCTGATCAAAGATATGCTGCAGACTCTTATGATCAGTGTAAATGGTACACTTGGTTCCATACAAATAATGCCTCCAAATTTTCAAAGCAAAAACCACTGCTCCTGATTCCAAGTCGTGAGTAGTGTAATTCTTTTCGTGTGGTCGTAGCTGCCTTGAAGCGTAAGCAATCACTTTATCACGTTGCATCAACACACATCCCAAACCCTGTGCAGATGCATCACAATACACCACAAAGTCTTCCGTCCCTTCCGGTAAGGACAGAATCGGTGCACTGCAGAGTTTCTGTTTCAATAACTGGAATGCAGCTTCTTGTTTGGCCGTCCATTTATACTTCGTTCCTTTGTGCGTAAGAGCTGTAAGTGGTTGAGCGATCTTTGAGAAACCCTCAATGAATTTTCGGTAATAACCCACCAAACCAAGGAATTGTCGTACCTCGGTAGGGGTTTTTGGCGCTTCCCAATTCTTAATCGCTTCAATTTTCGTTGGATCAACATGTATGCCCTTTTCATTGACTATATGATCCAGGAATTGAACTTCTCGCATCCAGAAGTCACATTTTGAGAACTTAGCGTATAATTGTTCTTGTTTCAGTAATTCTAACAGTAATCGAAGATGTTCAGTGTGTTCCTCCTCAGTCTGAGAATAGATGAGAATGTCATCAATGAAAACAATGACAAACTTATCAAGATAAGGTTTACAAACACGATTCATGAGATCCATGAATACTGCTGGAGCGTTCGTCAACCCAAATGGCATGACCAAGGACTCATAATGGCCATAGCGCATCCTGAATGTTGTCTTCGGAATATCTTCTTCTTGAACTCTGAGTTGATGATAACCCGATCTGAGATCAATCTTCGAGTAGTAACTCGAACCTTGCAACTGATCGAACAGATCGTCAATTCTAGGTAACGGATACCGGTTTTTGATGGTAACCTTGTTAAGTTCCCGGTAATCGATACACATACGGAAAGTCCCGTCCTTCTTCTTAACAAATAAAACTGGAGCTCCCCACGGTGAAAAACTAGGTCGTATAAAGCCCTTATCCAACAACTCTTGAAGTTGTGTAGATAACTCTTGCATCTCAGATGGTGCAAGTCGATAAGGCGCCCTAGCTATCGGTGCTGCATCTGGTGTAAGGTCGATTCGGAATTCCACTTGTCTGATAGGTGGTAATCCCGGTAAGTCTTCTGGAAATACTTCAGAAAATTCACAAACTACTGGAATGTCTTCAATCTTCTTCTCCGCTACCGGCTTTTCCGTTATAAGTGCTATAACTGCTGTATGACCTTTACGCAGACATTTGTGTGCTTTCATACAAGATATGAGACGCAGTGGCGTACTGCTCTTCTCACCTTGTACATACAATGTCTCTCCATGCAAAAGAGGTATACGAACGATCTTTTCATGGCATACTATTTCAGCCTGGTGTTTGGACAACCAGTCCATGCCAATGACTACATCAAAACTGCCTAAGGTGATAGGCATAAGGTCAATTTCCAGTGTTTGACCCATCAAATCAAGGATACATCCCTTAAGGATAAGTTATACTACAATTAACTTGCCATCAGCTAATTCTACAGTGTATGGATTCTCTAAGGCAGTGGGACTAACATTTAGCAATTTAGAGAATGTACTAGATACAAAACTCCGGTCTGCACTAGTATCAAATAGCATAGAGGCATAGTGATTATTCAAGAGGAACGTACCCGTGACAATGTTGGGATCCTCCCGTGCCTGTCGTACTCCAATCACAAACGCCCTGCCTCTAGCACCATTGTTGTTGTTATTGTTGTTGTTATTGGTGCCATTGCCGTTTCCGTTGCCATTTGCGTCATTAGTCCCGCCTTTCTTAAGTTGTGGGCAATCCTTTTTGAAGTGTCCCGGCTTACCACACTCAAAACAACCCTTCTGTTCGTTGTTCTGGTTGTTGTTCTGATTGTTGGAATTGTTTTGCAGTTCTTCGCGGCAATCCTTAGCTGCATACCCTCCTTTACCGCACCGTTGACACTTAAACTTATCACACTGATTCCCAGCATGATGGAATCCACACTTGTTGCACTTTGGGTGTTTACCAATATACCCCCCTGATGATGATGACTGCTGACCACTGTTCGAATTGTGATAAGACTTGTGTGAATCCTGCTTTCGGTTCTGCTGAAACGACTGTTGGTTGAAATTCTTGGTGTTGATGCTTTCCCACTTCCTCTTGTGGTCTCCCACCTTAGTAGTTGCTGTTCGTTTAGGCAGAGTTCCTTGTAAAACTGCCCGGTCAGTCAATTGGTGCGCCAGTCGAACAGCTTGTTGAATCGTTGTGGGATTTGCAGATGTAACCAATCCCTGGATCTGAGGCACCAATCCTCCTATGTACCTTTCTATCCACTTACTTGCTGGAGTAGCCATGTGAGGTAGAAGTCTGGCCAGTTCATGTGACCGAGTCGTGTACTCCTCGATGTTTGACCCCTCCATCTTGAGATGCCAATACTCCTCCTCCAGCTTCTGCATTTCACTGTGAGGAAAGTACTCCTCCTGCAGTAAGGTTTTGAAACCATTCCAAGTTAAGGCATTGGCCTCACCCAATCCCAATGTTTGAACATTTGAGTTCCACCAAGTCAATGCTGGACCTTCCAAAGTTCTAGTAGCATACTTAACCTTATTCTCATCAGGACAGTTACACATCTCAAACACTGATTCGGCTTTCTCAATCCATCGTAGGAGTCCAATGGCTCCTTCCGATCCTTTGAAGTTGTGTGGCTTGCAGTCCAAGAACATCTTGAACTTGCACGCCTGTGGGTTCACCAATCCCCCTGCTGGACCATGTGGCCCTGTAGCGTGTGTCTGAGTGTAGTTCGCGATTGCCTCCGCGACCCTGTTATTGTTCAGCTCGTTGAGCTCAGCAACTGTCATGTGTATGTTTTCGCCAGACATGATCTTCATAGTTAAAATGAATGTTAGAGAGTTATCAAAATCAAATGCGAACTGTGTAAACAACATAACAAACAAACATGTAATGTAGAAATCAACACAATTGTTGGCAATAAGTAATAGTTTTCAATAGATAATAATCTGATTTGAGTACAATACTTTCAAAATCAAAACATAAGTTTTTCAAACATCTAATGTAGGGACACAACCGGCCCCTATAAGTTTAAACAAAATAAAGAAAGTCAAGCATCCTCGATAGTGGAGTCAGCGTCAGAATCAACATCCTGTGCTGGTATCTCCTCCTCCTCATCTTCCTCTTCTGCTTCAGATACAAATTGCTCTTCTAGTGCAATCAGCCTCCCCTCAGCAATGTCGACTCGATGTTCCTCTTCTTGTACTCGTGTAGTCAGATGTACAATGTGAGACTCCATCCCCTGAACTACACTGCGAAGCTCTGCGTATCGGGCGTTTACATCCCGAAGCTCCTGTGCCATGTGCTCAATCCTATCATTCGCCCACTTTGACTCCCATGTCAATCAGGCGACATCATCTGACTCAAATCGTGGCCTCTTAAAGGCACGAAACCTAGGTGGCATACGATATGAAGATTCCTCGGTGGAATCCTCCACAGGTGCTTTCTCTGGGTCAAACTGTACTCCTCCTGTGGGTCATCCTCAGGATCCTCCTGTGGATCCTCCTCTGGGTCGTCCTCCTCCGGATCCTCCTCCGGGTCCTCGTCCGTGTCCTTTACGGTATCCTCCTCCGGATCCTCCTCATGATCCTGAAATGCTGGAGCTATCGCCTCCTCATCATCGAGTACGATCACGTGCGGTGGTGACGGTGCTGCCATATCTGTTACATAAGACCATATGTAAATACTAGGCAAAAGCAGTTGTGTAAACAAGTGTCTAACGTCTAACAGTTATAGTCTAAGTCTACTAATGCAAACGTAGTTCGCTATAACCAATGGCTCTGATACCAATCTGTCATACCCCCAAATTTCAACTAACGGAATCATACCGTTTGGGACGTGACAAACCAGGATCTCAGATCATTGGACATAACGAAGACCTCTATATGATTTTCAGAACATACTTTGGTCTAAAACTGTAATATCAAAGTTCTACGTTGCGGAAGCGTTTTTAAAACATAAACAACCATAACGGTTTGAAAAACTGTAAATTACAAAGCAAAGTTTCAAATGTTCAAATCCAAATAACAGAAATGTAAAATATGCATGCGACTCAATCTCCTAGTCCATGCTTGCTTGCTTGTGTACCTTAGCGTCCTAAGAAAACATGTAAATCAAGTCAACACAAAGGTTGGTGCATACACAGGTTTAAGTATTTACAAATGTTTGAAACAACTGTTTGAACAAAATGTTGCAGATAACATAATCACACATGCATAGTCAAGATAGCTAGTCATTTATACTATTTAGAAAAGTGGTCGACACCGAAGCTGACTGTTGCATGCTATCGCATGTTTTGCCTTTCCACTATTGTCTAGCACAAACAATAGTAATGTGAATAGACTAGTCAAACACTTGCGTAGATCCCATCTACCAAATGAGGTTTGTCAAACCTAATAGATCTATTTCCAACTACCACGCTTTGCACTACGGCAAACTAAACGGTTCGAAATGTAAGGACTTGTAATGCTATGTTTGCACTTAATGTAAACAGCTAACTCATGCTAGTGATATGTATCTAAAATGTTTGTTGCACATGTTTTCTCCCCCAAAACAATTAAATAAGAAAAGGGGCCGTGTACGCACCTTTAAATGTAGTAGAATGATCAATCACACGTACAGTCGCGTAGATAATCCTCTACGAGGAATCTGTGTTTAAACAATTACGTTGTGCTATTCGGGATGTCGTTTTGTGTTTGAAATTACATACGTGTCAACACACGTATGTTAGAACGTTTGAAATGTACATACAAAAGTATGCGTGACTTCGTATTCGGTTGTTTAAACCGTATAAGTATATACGATTCCTTTTAAACACACGTAATTATACGCCATTATGTTTTCGGGTCAAAATGAAATTTTTATCATTCTAATTTGTTCGGGATTCCATTTCGATTCCAACGAAATTCGAACGGGTTAAATCGGATTTAAAACGAGAAACTTATGATTAAAACATTAAAAAATAGTTTAAATTTCAAAAACCAGTGGGGGCTAACCTTGAACCAGCGACCACCCACTCACCATACAACCAACCCACCATCTGCTCTGCCTTTCATTTTGTGATATAATTCAAAATCAATTTCTTTTAAGTTTCAAACCCTTGGTTCCCCTTTGTTGCATAACTGAAATCAAATGGTTCCCGATTTGACCCTAATCGACTACTGAACCATGGGGCTATTACTCCCCTGGTCTAAACGAGTTTACCCATGGTCTCAATTCGTTAAAACAATTGACAGAATCAACCAAAATGATGTCTAAAAGTTTCAAACTCATGCACCAACGTTTACAACTTGATTTAATCAATTTCGTTTAGATTGATCTGAAAAATCATATGGTTCTCATTCATAATGTAATTTTGAAAATGTCTGAGCTAATTAATTTGAGTATCGAGTTCGTTTAGTTCGAATCCCCCAAAAACATTTATGTTAAAAACTCTAGAATTCAAACTCTATTAATTCATTATCATTTCATAAAATTGACACATGGTTTTCAATCTAGAATGAATTTCAAACCTGTCTGTGTCGCTTAATTTGATTTTAAAGTCCATTCTCATCAAGACCACCAAATCGTTTTCTAAAAGAAACCCTAGAACTTGATCATATGAAATTCGTTATGATTTCATGAAATTGGCATATGGGTTTTATAAATCGGAGGTTTCTGAAACTATCCATGCATATTAATTTGAGTATCAAAATCGTTTGTGTTGAAAACCCTAAATCGGTTCTTAAAACAAACCCTAGAATTCGAACACCTTCAATTCGATGTTTCTAAACAAAATTATCATTGTAGTTTGCTTGATCGGAATCTTCTGAAACTACAGAAGCTATTTAATTTGATTATTAATCACATTTTCATGAAAACCCCTAAAACGCATTCTAGGATGAACCCTAGAACCTGAAATCGTGTGATTTGATTTTAGAAACCGGAATTAGCATAGGGCTATGCTTAGTCGAGTTATTTAGGTTGTGTCGAAACGGTTACTTACTTGTTTTGATGTAGAATTGTTGTAGATAGACTTTAAGCTCTAGGTTCGGCCCCCTCGCGATCAAATTCTTCAATCCGAAGCTTGTGGGATCAATTTGTTGCTTGTATTATCCTCTGAGAGTGCCGAATAGTGTTTAGGGAGTTTCAATTGTGATCTTTTTGGTCGATTATCATAGAGTTGAGAGATAATGGCAACGGTTTTGACTTTGTAGTTCACTAGTGGTTTAATTCGGCTAGTTAATGATTCAATAACGTTCAGAAACTGTTAATAATCATAATTGTGATGATTATGATAGTTCAATTCGGTTACAATTTGAGTTTGATGTGAATTCCGAATTTTACTTGATTTTCACTCGAATTTGACTTTTTAAAGTCAACATTACAATCTTTTGTTTGATTCTTACATTAATCCCTATAGTTTAGATGTTTATAACCATATGTAACCATCAATGGAGTGTTTTAGGATAGTTTATTTCGATTGTAGTTGATTATAGAATCCAATTCGAATCCCAATTAACTCTTAAACTTGAATTTTGACCATAAAGTCAAAATTTGTACTTTAATCAAATCTTAACCCTAATTTCTATAAATTAGTAAATTATAAACTTGTTTTGTTCAATTAGAATCCTTTTAGTTTGGTTTTGTGACATTTCGTAACATTTCTTGATAGTTTCGGTTAACGGGGTTAATCCGAAAATATCGAATTGTCTGTTGGACCAAAAGAACCAATGAGCCTGATCAGAAAAACCTTTAAGTCTTATAGACACACAACAACTGAAGAAGAACACAACAGCTGAAGGCTACTTAAAGTGATACAAGATCTGAAGTGATACAAGATCTGAAGAGTTACAAGATCTGAAGTTATTCACAACAGCTGAAGTGTTTAGTCTTCAGATGTTGTGATGTTTGTTTTTGTCTTCAGTATTTTACTTTCATTAGTTGTAAAAGTCTGATGAGTAGTTTACTCATCAGATGTTGTAGTTTGCTTTCAGTAGTTTTAGTTAGTCAGACTTTGTAAGAGGATGCCTTCAGACTTTATGAACATCCTCAGTAGTTTTGTTTATTTCAGTTGTTGTTTTATGTCTGTTAGGTGTCTACATCATGTGACATCATCAGACGTCACTGTTTCTATATAAGGACAGTTGACATAGTGTATTGAATGGAAAGTAAGCGCATTAAGTGAAATTATTCCATTTGCAGAATTCTCTCTCTATAACAAATTGTTCTTTACTGTTTCATTAATATTCAAGTGTTCTTGCTAATTCTTATGCTAATTCATCTCTGAATTCCGCTGCTATAACCTAATACTGATTAAATGAGAACAACTGATCCTACAATTGGTATCAGAGCAGGTTAATCATTGATCGATTAAACAATTGATCTCTGAAACTGCTCATTTCAGTTCTCTGTTTGATCGAATTAGCTGATTAGTAAGAACTTGTTATATATTGAAGTTTTCTGATAACTTCCGCTGATTGGTTTTTCACATAGATTCGTTTGAATTAATTTGTTGAGTTTGTGATTAAGTCATTTGACTTTAGTTGAAATTGATTGAATCTGAGAATATGTCGACTCCAAACAATGATCCGCACAACACAGGCTCCGCAACCAAGCCTCCGATGCTGGTTCGGAGTGAGTACAATATTTGGCAACGTAGAATGCTACATCACCTGTCAATTAACAATGCAGGATGCAGGATGTTGGAAATCTGTGGTGCATGGTCCGTATAAACCCATGATCACTGATCCTGAAACTAAAACAATGATTCCGAAACCATCAGATATGTATTCGGATGAGGATATAAAATTGTTTGAAATTGATGCAAAAGCTCATGGTATTCTGGCCATGGCTTTGCCGAATGAGATATATTCAGGTTTGATGCATCATGACACTGCTCATGATCTCTGGGTTGCACTGAAAGAACAATTCGGTGGAACTGATGAGGTTCTAGCAAACACTAGAGAAATCCTCGCCCAACAATATGAGACTTTCTCTCATAGAAAGGGTGAGTCATTGACTCAACAATTTGAGCGGTTCTCCTGTCTGATTTCTGAATTAAAAATGGTTAAGCAGGAGTATACCAATAGTCAGATGAACAACAGATTCCTCAGATCACTGCCTGAGAGATGGGACACTTATACTATTGTCTTACGCTCTAATGCAAATCTAGAGAATCTATCTCTCACCCAACTCCATGGGAAACTCTTAACTTTTGAGAGAGAGATAGAACAAAAGAGAAAGCTGTCTTCATCTGGCAAGCTCACTGATGATTTCATTCCTGGCAATACTTCCTTGATGGGTCAAGAGTCAGAGTATGCTGCATCTGAGTGTTCTTATGATGAGCATATTGATTTCTCTACTAATGGTGTTGAACATGCTTTTGTTGGAATTGATGGCAATGCAGGAAACTCAGGAGAGAATTGGTGCTTTGTGATGGATGATTTAAAGGGAATCCCAGATGATGATCTAGAAGAAATGGATATATTAAGTCAGATGGCCTTAATAAACATCAGATCTCAAAAATTTTACAAAAGAACTGGAAGAAAATTCCCTGGACTGACTGGCAAAACCAAAGTTGGTTTTGACAAAGGAAAGTTGAGATGTCACAAGTGTCACAGGCTTGGGCATTTTGCAAGAGAATGCAAATCCTCCGGATCTGGTTCCTCTGCACCCTTTGTGACTTTCCCAAGTAATAATTTACAAAACAAAGGGCAACACTCTTCTAGTTCGAGTCAACAGCAGTTCTATCCAGCTCATTTTATGCCACAAGGTCCCATTCCTTATTCATATCCCTGTTTTTATATGCCTCAATCCACACAAAATCAAGTACTCACAACTCAACAACCTCCTGCCCTTCCTGAAGCCAACCAAACTAAATCAAATCAACAAACACAACCACAACAACAGAGCTTTTTCACCACAGGTGTAGCTGACTGGAGTAGCTTACCTGATGATCTATCTGACTTCAATGAACAGCTGTTTACTGGAGCTGTTTCACATGGTGAAGATAACTTATTTGGGAACCTTGCTCTAATGGCTATAGATTCAAATGAAAACTCATGCTTCACGTCTTCAACTGCACAGGTATCATCTGAATCAAAAGCTAAGTTGTGTTCAGAATCATGTATTTCAGCATTTGCTTCCATCAGAGAAATAAATGTTGAATTAATCAATGAGAAGTTGGATTTAGAAAAGGTTGTGACTAAGAATAAAACTGAATTTGAGAAAGTTTTGAATGAAAAAGAGTCTGAAATTTATAAACTCAAGTGTCAGTTGTCTGATGAAAAGGCTAGGGTGGAAGTCATGCTTGTAAAACACAATGATCTGAAACAAACACTTGCAGCAACCCAAGTAGAGTGTGAAAAATGGGTTGAGTCTTGCAAGGGGTTTGAGATGTTGTTAAACAAACAAACAGCATCAAATGTGAAGTTTGGTATTGGATACAATCACACTGCCCCTCCAGCTGATTATACACCAAAAAATCTTGACTGTGAGTCTGAAGAAGACAGTGTATACCAATCCACCAAATCTTCAGAAAAGTCTGATGCTGAAGAATCATCTGAAAGTGAGTCAAGTGCATGCAAATCTGAGTCTGAAACTGTGGATATTGAAACATATTCTTATTCTATTGGATGTACAAATGTCATCCAGGGTGAAACATGTCAGGATAGTGTTTTAATTGAGATTGATCCTGATGAAAAAGTCTCATATGAATTAAATTTAAAACTGATTGAGTCAGATGGGCATGGCACTGGAGAGAAAGATGCACGGCTTCTGATAAGCCAAAGTGTCTCATCAGAAGTTGTAAAAAAGGTTGACAATTATACAACTACTGATGAGATATGCTTCGGTACTTTACAACCTCTGAAAATCACAAAAACTGAAGTTAAAAGGAAAGGGTTGAAAAGTACTGAAGAAGGTAAATCACTAAAGTCTACAAAGACTGATGTTAAACAAGTGCTGAAGAAGACAAATTCAGTATCTAAGTCTTCAGTACTTGTCGTTACTCACAAAGAGAAACAAAAGAGAGTGCCTTGTGAAGTTTGTAGGTTGTTCAATCATTCTTCTGATGAATGCTGGTACAGAAGAGGCTCTAAATTCAATAAAATTAAGCACAAAAACAAGCACATAATCAAGATGAAAAATGAATTTAGTTCCAAGTTTGTACCAGAATCATCAGTAGTTTCAAAATCTGGAAAACCCTCACAGGGAAATGATTCAAGTAAATCCAAGAAAGGTCAAGGGGTTTTTCCAGATTCAAAGAAAAAGCACTTGAAACCTTCTTCATCACCCAAAGAAGTTAAGGAAATGAAGCACAAAAATTTGAAGTCAAGTATTGATGTTTCTGAGGAAATCAAAACTTTGACTCAAAACCAGCATCAACTGGTTATGATGTTGCAACATCTGCTAGGAAGAGCCAACCTAGTAGATGCCTCTGTTGCTTCATTTCATAAGAAGAAACCAAGGTCAAAAACCAAGGTTAAATCTTTTGAAAAGAATGATTCAAGTGTTGCTTCAAATGAAACTGTTACTTTTGTTTCTTCATGTGATAACAGACCCAAAACCAAACTGGTTTGGGTCCAAAAGTCTAACTAAGTGTGTTCATGTATGCAGGGTCCTTCAGCATGCCAAAATAGCAATCTGGTATGTTGACAGTGGAGGGTCCATGAATATGACTGGGAGCAGATCTCTTCTTAATGACTATTTTACACGAAGGAAGGGATTTGTTTCATTTGGAAATGATGCTAAGGGTTACATAATAGGAAAAGGATATGTGTCAAATGGTGAGTTAAGGTTTGATGATGTGAACCATGTAGAGAATCTCAAGTATAACTTACTGAGTGTCAGTCAGATGTGTGATAAGGGTCACATTTCTCTCTTCACTAAGCAAGACTGCAGAATACTGTCTTCTGAGGTGTTGCCTATGATTGGCAAGGTCTTGGATGAGTATACCCTTCTTCAAGCTAACCGAGTGGGAAGGGTTTATGCTTTGGATCTTTCAAAGAAAATTAATGTTAAGGGTCATCCATGCTTATTCTCTAAGGCCTCTCCCAAAGAATCAAATCTGTGGCACAGAAGGTTGGGTCATGTGAATCTCAAAAACATGAATCAACTGGTGCAACATGGTTTAGTTAGAGGTCTTCCTGTGAAGGATTTTAAGTGTGATGAAAACTGTGCTGCCTGCTTGAAAGGGAAACAACACAAGGTATCTTTTCCTCCAATTGAAGATCCAAAATCAACTGCTTGCATGCAAATGTTACACATGGATTTGTTTGGCCCAGTAAGGATCATGAGTTTAGCAAAGAAGAAGTATTGCTTAGTAATTGTTGATGATTACTCAAGGTTTGTCTGGACCTTCTTCTTGCACTCAAAGGATGAGGCTGCTAAGTATATAATTAACTTTGTGGTGTATGCTGAGAATCAATATTCCCTTCCTGTCAAGTGTGTGAGAAGTGATAATGGAACAGAGTTCAGAAATCACATTCTGGATGAGTTCTATCTTTCAAAGGGAATCAAGAGGCAGTATAGCATACCTAGAACTCCTGAACAGAATGGAGTGGTCGAAAGGAAAAACAGGACTTTAATTGAAGCTGCCAGGTCAATGATTGTTGATTCTGGTTTGCCACTGACTTTCTGGGCAGAAGCTGTCAATACAGCTTGCTATGTGCAGAATAGGGTGTTGGTGAATCAAAGGCTGTTGAAGACTCCTTATGAAGTTCTTCATCATATGGCTCCTTTGATTTCTTTCTTCAGAGCCTTTGGTTGTCCTTGTTATATACTCAACACCAAAGATCAACTTCAAAGATTTGACTCCAAAGTGGATGCAGGGTATTTTGTGGGATATTCTTCAACTTGCAAAGCTTACAGAGTGTTTAATTGCAGAACCAAGATTGTTGAAGAAACTCTCCATGTAAAGTTCAATGAATCACCAAAAGATCCCATCCCACAAAACCCTGTAGAGATGTTTGATTTGGATATACTGCAATATGTTCCATATCATCCTCCAGCTGAGTCTGTTATTCTGGCAGATAATGCATCAACAGCTGCTATGGGAAACTCACAAGGTAGTACTGATGATGATGATGATGTTAGTACTCACCTGTTCAGGTTTAGTGATACTCTGCCAAGGTCTGCTACACCTGATGCTACTCCTGCTTCAGTGGTTCCTCCCACTACAAATGCTGATGAGATTCTGGTCTCCTCTACATCTTTTGACATTCCTACAAATGCTGACTTGTTTCCAGCTTCTTCATCAACATCTACAACCACTGAATCTCCATCTAACACTTGCACTGATCTTATCCCATATCAAGAACTGAAGGATCATCCATTATCTCAAGTTATGGGTGCCATTTCTGCTGGTGTTTCAACAAGAAGCCAATTGTCAAATTTCTGTCTCTATGCTTTATTTGTCAGTCAGCAAGAGCCAAAGAACTATCACATAGCACTCAGAGACAATGGCTGGGTGGAGGCTATGCAGTTGGAGCTGTTGCAGTTCAAGAAACAGCAAGTCTGGGAGTTGGTTCCTTTACCCCAAGGTAAGTGTGCAATAGGCACTAAATGGGTGTTTAGGAATAAAACTGATGAAAATGGTCAAATAATTAAGAACAAGGCAAGATTGGTTGTACAGGGGTTCTCTCAGGAAGAAGGTATTGATTATGATGAGACTTTTGCCCCTGTAGCCAGACTGGAAGCAATTAGGTTGTTTTTAGCATATGCCGCCTTACACAAATTAAAAGTTTTTCAAATGGATGTCAAAAGTGCTTTTCTATATGGTAAAATAAAAGAGGAAGTGTATGTGTGTCAACCACCAGGTTTTGAGGACAATAAACATCCTGATTGGGTGTACAAGCTTGATAAAGCTCTTTATGGGTTGAAACAAGCACCTAGAGCCTGGTATGATACCCTATCCACTTTTCTCCTTCAAAATAACTTTACTAGAGGCTCCATAGATAAAACTTTGTTCATAAAGAAAGTAGGACAGCATAAGCTCCTTGTTCAAATTTATGTTGATGACATAATTTTTGCTTCCTCTGATCCCAAGTTGTGTGATGCTTTTACTGAGCTAATGACAAAGAATTTTGAAATGAGTGCCATGGGGGAATTACAGTTTTTCTTGGGTCTTCAAATTAAACAAAGTCCTGATGGCATTTTCATTCACCAATCAAAATATACAAAATATTTGTTAAAGAAATTTGATCTGCAAAACTGTAAACACTGTTCTAACCCCATGAGCAGCACCACACAACTTGATGCAGACTTGAAAGGTAAATCAGTTGATGAAACACTTTATAGATGTATGATTGGTTCCTTGATGTATCTCACAGCATCTAGACCAGACATTATGTTTGCTACATGTGTTTGTGCTAGATTTCAGGCTGCACCTAAAGAATCTCATTTGATTGCTGTTAAAAGGATTTTTAGATATTTGCAGGGCACTCAATCACTGGGAATTTGGTATTCAACTGGGCATTCCTGCAAGCTGGTTGCTTTCTCTGATAGTGACTATGCAGGATGCAAACTCACCAGAAAATCCACTTCTGGTGGTTGTCAGTTTCTAGGAAACTGTTTGGTTTCTTGGCAGAGTAAGAAACAAACATCTGTGGCTACTTCCACAGCTGAAGCCGAGTACATTGCTGCTGCAAGCTGTACTTCCCAAATTCTCTGGCTTCAAACCCAACTTTTGGATTATGGCATCAAAGAGTCTAAGACACCATTGTTAATGGATAGTGCCTCAGCTCTTTGTATTGTCAAGAATCCCGTTCAGCACTCTAGGACCAAACATATTGAAATCAGACATCATTTTATAAGGGATTGCTTTGAAAAAGGTCTGATTGATCCAAAGTTTGTTCCTAGTGCTGATGAACTTGCAGATATATTTACTAAGCCCTTAGAGACTTCAACTTTTCAAAATTTAGTTCTAAGGCTTGGTATGCTGCACTTAGAATAAAATGGATTTCAAACTAATAAAATTCCAAACACCTGATAAATTTTCAAAAATACAAAAATATTCAAATATGGTAAAAAAAAATTATCAAAGTCCTGATGAACAACTTTTGTTCAAAAGATCTGATGAGTAAATCTGAAGTCAGACAAAGTCTGATGAGCAACTGGTTAAGATTGAAACAGCTGATGGACAAGTACTGTCTACAACACCTGATGAGTAACTTTACTCTTCAGATGTTTTCACCAATGTTGTTTTCCCTCTGCAACATCTGAAGACTAAAATTCCAATCCTTCAGTCTTCTATTAAAACCAAACCTTCTTCAGTTGTTTCATTACCACTTCATCAGAACTTTCCATCTTTTTCAAAAACCTACCTTCCCTCTCAAGTTTCTGCTTCAATGGCGACCATGAATCTCAAACCTCGTCACAACTCAGTCGCCTATCTCACGAAATCCTCTTTCTGGTCAAAATTTGATGAAGCAGTCGATCTTATAAACGCATCCCAATTTCAAACAGCTTTTCTTATCAATCCTACACTCCATGTTGAATCTCTTCATCAATTCTGGACTAATGTGGAACTTATAAATGTCGGAACCGGAGTAATCTCACTCCGATCTACAGTGAATGGACACAATGTTCATGTGAGTCCAGCAGAACTAAGGGAGGTTCTCAATCTGGATGATGCTAATCTGGTCACTACATTCCCAAAGAATCTCACCGATCTCTGTTTTACCAGTCACGAATATCAGGGTGACTTGAGTGACTCCACTCTCTATAAGAAGCATTTCAACGACCCTGAACGTCTCATCTTCCATATGATCAACATTTGTTTGGCTCCAAAATCATCTTCATGGGACCAGATGTCCTCCAGGTGGAAGCAGGTACTTTTCTCTATTCTGGAATCCCAAAAACTTAATTTTTCACAAATTTTATTTTCAGAATTAACTGAACATGCTAATAAACCTGTTTCCACAAGATGGCTTCTTTACCCACGTTTTATAATGGCCATCATTGAAAAACAATTAAAACAAGAAGGCCTTGTTGGTCAGGGAATCGTTGCTCCAGCAGTTTTGCTAGAGGTATATTCCCGGCACAACACAAACCTCACACTCAAAGAGGCTGCCCGAAAGCTAAAACCCAAGCAGAGGGAACCCACAGCCTCAAAATCCCAATCCAAATCCAAAGTCCCCACCAAGTCACTTTCCAAAAAGCCCAAAAAGGTTGCTCAGGGAGATGAGTCCCCTGAGTCTGAACCTGCCTCACCAAGGCATACTATGCCCACTGGCCGTAGTCAGCCAGTGGTGCACCAGACTCCACCAGCTGATACCGCCCAAGGTTCCTCTCAACAGGAACTTGGTGCAACTCTTGAAGGGGAAGACACACATCTAGAGCCTCTTTCATTTGAAAAGGTTTCTATTGAAAAGCACCATTCTCCCCGGGTGCAATCTGTTTAAAAGCCTACTCCTACTGAAACCATTCCACATAGCCCCACATTTGTTATTGACCAAATCCTGAATCAGCTTAACACTCCAATCCCTACCCAGACACCTCTTACTACTGGGATTATCTCCAACATTGAGGGGGAGGATCATAGTGTTTCTGATAACCCACAGGATTTTGACTACAATTTCAGGTCTCCAAGTGTGGACAGAGAGATTCTGAATTCTGACAGGGCTGCTACTTCATCATCTCCATCATTTGGAATGATTGATAGTAGTAACATCTCTAAGACCCTGCCAGAGGCAACAACTGATGAAGGGTTTATCCCTGAGGTTGGAAGTCCCCAGTACCAAGACAAAGGGGCACCTGAACATGTTGAGCCACACTCAACTCAGGTTAATCCTGATATGATCAGGAGGTCAGCTGATTTGGCCAAGGCTAATGATGACCAAAGGACCTTATCAGATGTTCTTAAACAGAACATGTTTCTTGAGGCTGAGGTCTGCAGACTCAATGAGCTGCTCACCAAGATGTCCAAGGAAAAAAGTTCATCTGCCCTTCCAAACCCACAGATGGCACCTTCAACTCTTGAAGGTCACCAAAACACTTCCTCCACTACTCAACAACCAAATGAACCTCCAGCCTCTACTTCAGGCACTAATACTTTGGGTTCAAGCCCCCCAGAGGCATTAGTTGCTGCTTTTCTCACAGCCCTACCTCTCATCACTCCACTTCTAAAAACTATCATTACCCAAGCTCTTGATGAGAGGCTTCCATCCCAAACACAACTTCAGAAAATGATTGATGATGCTGTTGCTGCAAAATTTTCTAGCCTTCAAACCCCTTCATCCCCTGCAGCCAAAAAGGGGGAGTTAGTGAAAGATTCAGAAGTTGAGAGGAAGAGATCAAGAAGTGAGGAGGAGGAGAAAGCTTCTGAAAAGTCTCCATCTATACAGGTCACTTATAAGAGACAGAAGAAGTCAAAAACTATTGATATTGAGAAGGATGTTGAAGTAGAGGATATAAATGAGAAAGAAATTAAGGAAGAGGTTGAGAAAGATTCTGAACTTGAAAAGCAATCTGAAAGAGAGGAAGATCAGGCAGAGGAAGATCAAGATCCTATGATTGGGGTGGAAAAGGCTGATAATGTCCAAGAACCTGAAGTGTCTGAGATACAAAAACCACAAGTCAAACCCTCTACCCAATCACATCAATTCATTGCCGATGATGCTCCTCCCAAGAAAAGGAGGATGTTGAGAATTCAAGAAGAAGAAGATGCAGATGAAGAAGACAGGATTCCAATATCCACTGTGTTGCAATCAAAAGCCTATAAGCCTGAGTCTTCAAAAGCTGGTTCTGCACAAATGGCTCAGAAAAAGACATTCAAGTTGCCAGCTGAATATGTGCCAGAAAAGACCATGGTCTTTGGTCAATATCCCAAGATAACTCCAGAATCTCAGAGACAAGCTGTAAAAATCAAACTTGAAGAAGAAGAAAGTCAAAAGAAACATGATGAGAATATTTTGAGATTGGTTGACAAGGAGTATCCTCAGACCTCAACAATTATTGCAATGAAGAAAGAAGCTCAGAGGTTGTATGCACTAAGGTTCACTTATCAGTATCGAAAAGAACAAATCAGAATGTGGCCTGATCCAAGGGTGATAGACAGAATTCACAGAAGAGATGTACCATCTGCATATGCAAGAAAAATTAAAAAGGTGATTAGTGCTGATATAATGCTGGGTTCTGTGCTGGATCCTTGGGAGATAATAGGAGATTTTAAGAGTGTGTATAACGCTGGATTGAAAGCTCCTAAGTTCTTAGAGAATAAAATGATTAAGAAAGGTCTAGTGTATAGAAAATTGGAAGGAGTAAAACAGAATGAGCTGCCATTGTTCTTGGAAGGCAAACATCCTGATGAATTTGTCTACAGAGAAATTACAAGGGTGGAACTATATGATGGGACAAAGACCAGGTATTTATCTGAATACTATGGGCCTGAATCATTCTTTGAAGGAGAGCCAGAGATGCTTACACCTGAAGATAAAGTTGTTCTATTGGAAGCATATGTCAGGGAGTCTTTCAGACTCATTTATGATCAGTAGCTTCAATGAGAGGGGTCAATGCTCATAGTCCATTTCCCCAATGGAGTTCCCTTTCATCCTTTGCCAATCATATTTTCAGAAGCTGCTGTCTGCCAGGCTTGTACTTATTTGGTCACTTTGAAGCTGATCTCGAAGAAAAAGACAAAATCTTTATGCCTGGGAAACCAATAATAAGTGAGACAGTTAATAATTAAAGGTTTTGGCTGCATTGGTTCAGGGGGAGTTTGTTGGACCAAAAGAACCAATGAGCCTGATCAGAAAAACCTTTAAGTCTCATAGACACACAACAACTGAAGAAGAACACAACAGCTGAAGGCTACTTAAAGTGATACAAGATCTGAAGTGATACAAGATCTGAAGAGTTACAAGATCTGAAGTTATTCACAACAGCTGAAGTGTTTAGTCTTCAGATGTTGTGATGTTTGTTTTTGTCTTCAGTATTTTACTTTCATTAGTTGTAAAAGTCTGATGAGTAGTTTACTCATCAGATGTTGTAGTTTGCTTTCAGTAGTTTTAGTTAGTCAGACTTTGTAAGAGGATGCCTTCAGACTTTATGAACATCCTCAGTAGTTTTGTTTATTTCAGTTGTTGTTTTATGTCTGTTAGGTGTCTACATCATGTGACATCATCAGACGTCACTGTTTCTATATAAGGACAGTTGACATAGTGTATTGAATGGAAAGTAAGCGCATTAAGTGAAATTATTCCATTTGCAGAATTCTCTCTCTATAACAAATTGTTCTTCACTGTTTCATTAATATTCAAGTGTTCTTGCTAATTCTTATGCTAATTCATCTCTGAATTTCGCTGCTATAACCTAATACTGATTAAATGAGAACAACTGATCCTACATTGTCACACCCCCTAATAAGATGTGAAGTCCAAGAAAGCAAATAGAGCATCAGCTAACAGTGCAATAAGGCCAAACACCCATTCACCCCTCCACTTATGTTCTCCTCTACTTACATCTCCCATACCATCCATTCTTGGCACACCACCTTCTTATCCAATGGTGACTTCTGCTTCCTATTCTCCTGCTGTTGTGAACCCTTCTTCCATGGATTCACAAATCAACATCTTGCATCAAAATCAGCAACAGCTGATACAAATGATGCAGAAGTTGATGAATAATACGCAACAAAATAAATAAATTCCTAAAATGTTCTCTTCCTTCGTCCAAAAATAAATAATGACCCATATCTAACCTATTGCATTTGATCCTCATATGCAGAGATCTTCTTCAAACCAAAATCATCTATGGTATGTGGACAGTGGAGGCTCTAGGCACATGACATGATGCATATCCATTTTAAATAATTTCATTCCAAAGAATGGAGGATCTGTTTCCTTTGGAAATAACGAAAAGGGTTGGATAGTAGGGTCTGGTTTTGTCCTTAGTGGAAAGTTGCACTTCAAATATGTAAGCTTAGTTGAAAACCTCAAGTTTAATCTCTTGAATGTTTCTCAATTAGTGGACAAGAACTTTAGTTCATTTTTCACCAAGGACAGTTGTAAAATTCTCTCTCCTGAAATAAATTTGAAAATAAAGATCTTAATTGATCAACATACTCTGCTTACGACTAAGAGAAGTGGAAATTTCTGTGTTGTAGACATGACTAATGATTCTCAAACATCTTCTCCTACATGTTTGATAGCCAAAGCATCATCTTTTGAAACTGCCCTTTGGCACAGAAGATTCAGTCACCTCAACCATCAAACTCTTCACAAGCTTTCTACCCTTTCTTTAGTAAGAGGATTGCCTTCTAAAGAATTTCACTTTGAAGGTCAGTGTGAATCTTGCTTAAAGGGAAAGCAACATAAAACATCACATAAGTCTATTGAGAAATCCAAATCAACTAACTATCTCAATCTGATTCATATGGATCTGTTTGGTCCAGTGAAGGTAGCCAGCTTGGCAAGAAAGAGATACTGCTTAGTTGTTGTGGATGATTACTCAAGATTTTGCTGGACCTTCTTCCTCTTCAGCAAAGAAGAGACTACTGATAAAATAATTGCCCTTATCACTCAACTTGAAAAACAATTTGGTCTTCCTATCAAGATAATTAGGAGTGATAATGGTACAGAATTCAAGCATCATATTCTTGATAAGTTCTGCATCTCTAAAGGAATCCTTAGACAATATAGTGTTTCTAGAACTCCTGCTCAAAATGGAGTTGTGAAAAGAAAGAATATGACACTTATTGAAGCTGTAAGAAGCATGCTTGCAGACTTAGGATTACCTTTATCCTTGTGGGCTGAGGCAGCAAACACCGCTTGCTATGTCTTAAACAAAGTTAACATTGTAAAGAGACATAACAAGACTGCTTATGAAGTCCTTCATAACATAAAGCCCCTCATTTCTTTCTTTAAAGTTTTTGGGTGTCCTTGTTTCATCTTGAATACAAAAGACTCTTTGTCCAAGTTTGCTGCTAAAGTTGACTCTGGATATTTCGTTGGATACTCTCAAACCTCTAAAGCTTACCGATCATTGAATCTCATGACCAAAATTGTTGAGGAAACCATTGATGTTAAATTCAATGAATCTGCATCAACTTCCTCTTTCCCATCTGCTCCTTACAACCTCTTTGATCTTGAAAGCTTTACCTACACTTCTCCTACCTCTTCCTCTTCTCCTTCTTCAGAGTCGTGTCAAACTTCTGAAGATCTGTCATCTCTTGAGGAATGTTCAGTATCTCACTTGTTTACCTCTATCCCTTCTTATCCAATAAATCCTCAAGATCAGGATGAACAAATATCTACTCCTTCATCCCCAACATTGGATAATGTACCTATAGATATTCCTGAACATGTTCATGCTACCTCACCAGAAAACTCTCCCGATCCCACTGAAAATTCGTCTTCTTCTGATACAGGCTCTACAAATAATCGTTTGGACATCATTCCCTTCAATAGAAATCATCCACTAGAGTATATCTTAGGTGATTTAGGTACGGGTGTTCAAACTAGAAGCCATATTTCAAACTTTTGCCTTCATGCAGCCTTCTTGTCCCAAATTGAGTCGTCCAAGTATCAGGAAGCTCTTAAAGATAATAACTGGGTGGAGGCTATGCAAGATGAACTATTACAGTTCAAAAGGAAAAATGTTTGGACTCTCTGCCCCTTGCCAGCAAGAAAATACCCTATAGGAACTAGATGGGTATTTAGAAATAAAATAGATGATAGAGGTATTGTAATCAAGAATAAAGCTAGATTGGTAGTACAAGGATACTACCAAGAGGAAGGCATCGATTATGATGAAACCTTTGCCCCTGTGGCCAGACTAGAAGCCATTAGACTCTTCCTAGTATTTGCTATATCCCACAACATAAGGGTATTTCAGATGGATATAAAAAGTGTATTCCTGTATGGAACTATAAAGGAGGAAGTCTATGTTTGTCAACCTTCAGGGTTTGATGATGTTCATCACCCTGATTGGGTGTACAGTCTAGACAAAGCACTTTATGGTCTGAAACATGCACCTAGAGCATGTTATGACACTCTTTCTCAATTTCTTCTTTCAAATAAATTTTTTCGGGGAACCATTGATAAGACCTTGTTCATCAAGAGGGTAGCAAGAAACTTTTGCTGGTCCAAATCTATGTCGATGACATTATTTTTGGATCAACAAAATCTTCCTTGTGTGAACAATTTTCTAAATTAATGTCTTCCAAGTTTTAAATGAGTGCTTTAAGTGAAGTAAAAACTTTTTTAGGACTCCAAGTCAAACAAACTCCTAATGGGATTTTCATTCATCAATCTAAATATGTAAAGGATCTTCTAAATAAATTAGAAATGAATGATTGCAAAATAATTTCTACCCCCATGGCAACCGCACCTGGAATAAGTCCAGATGAGAATGGTGAACCTGTAGATCAAACCCTCTACAGGTGCATGATTGGATCTTTGATATATCTTACTGCATCAAGGCCAGACATCATGTATGCAACATATGTCTATGCAAGATACTAGTCTTCCCCTAAACAATCCATTTATCATTTGTGAAGAGGATATTCATGTATCTTAAAGGCACTCCTGTGCTAGGTATTTGGTATCCTTCTAATCAAACTTGTAAGCTTGTTGGTTTTTCAGCTAGTGATTATGCTGGATGCTCGCTCACCATAAAGTCTACTTCAGGAGGATGTCAGTTCTTTGCAAATTGCTTAGTGTCATGGCAAACCAAAAATCAAACTTAGGTGTCAAATTGAACCGCTGAAGCTGAGTACATTGCAGCAGCTCATTGCACTGCCCAAATCCTTTGGTTACAATACCAACTGTTGGATTTTGGAATAATGAACTAAAAACACCTCTCCTAATAGGCAGCGAAGCTGGCAAAAATATAATAAACAATCTTGTCTATCAGTCTAAAACCAAACACAAAGAAATAAGGCATCTCTTCATTAAAGACTGTTTTGAAAAGGGGCTAACTGTCCCAGAACATGTTTCTACAAGTGACCAAATAGCAGACATATTTACCAAACCTTTGGAGATTTCAACCTTTTCTAAGTTTGTGGCCAAATTAGGAATGATAAATATAAGCTAATAAACAATTTTGGTTGAGAATGCGTTTCTTAAACCTTATAATAAATATATAAAAGGATAATTCTCAAGAATTATCCTAACAACGGATATTTGAAAAACCACTGATAAAGCAACCTTGGTTTCTCTCAGTGGTTATCCTAAAACATGGATAGAATCAGCGGTTATGCTAGCCACTGTTTTATATCTATTCGCATTTATAACCATCCGTTGTTACACTTTAAACCTTCCGTGGTTTCTACCCCTTCCGAGGTCTCCATTCCTTCCGAGGTTTTTAATCTTGTAACTTATCCATGGTTAAACTTCTCCGAGGATAAGGTTCTACCGATGTTGAAAATCTCTTCTGCGATTAAAATATTTTCGTTGTAATTATCAAATTCTTGAAACTTACGCCTCATTTGACCGTCACTAATCACTCTGTAAGATTAGACTCCCTACAATTAATTGAATTGACCCTCATTAATTGTTATCACGGCTCGATAATATCTTCTCATTTTACCATCCTACCCTTCTCACCTCTAATGACCATTGATCTTATTTATATAAGTGGTTATCTTCTTCAGCTTTTCCATAATCACTTGAAAATGCCTCTTGATCTTCTTTTGATAAAGAAAACTTTTCTTTCAAATTCAAAATTTTAGAATGCTGCTTATGGCGAAGGACAATCGGTTGTCAGGCATGTCGCCTAGCACGACGCACTTACGCTAATTTCGTCTGAGCTTGATGCTCATGATGATGGTGTAACGACATCGGACCAGGCTTCATTCCTAACAAAGCTTTGTTTGTACATCAGGGTGTGCATGAACGTACTCATTTGTCCGTTGTCTTTCTCTCTCTTGCTCACAGGTTTGTCCAACGGGTAAAAACCCTAAGGTAAAACTCTCGGTAAGTAATAACTAGTGGTGGTTTTTCTTTATTGAAACCGCACTCATTTGCAATAGTTACACTTCTCTTTCTTTACTTCTCTAAACCTAAGGCAAAAAATTTGTAATCATACTTTGCACTTGTAACTGCTCTTCTCTTATTATCGCAACCATGGCATCTGAAGCTTTGAAAATCCAGCCGATTCACAATCTTGGAGCCTCCTTGTTAAGTCTTCTAAGTACCTTCACTATGACGAAGTGATTGACATTCTAGTAAACTCCTTCGTTCACACTGCTCTCATCATCAATCCTCCTATCTCAGAAGCTGCTCTAAACCAGGTTTCGGACTCTCAAGGTATTAGAGGTCAAATACTCAGTAATTGAAAACTTACTGCTGGCTATAACACATGTAGCGTGACATTTAAGTAGATACTTCCAAACACATTCAGTGAAGGTCTTTAACAACCTTCCTTTAAAAGAGGTGTTGCAAAAACTAGAAATCTCAAGACGTTAGCCAAATGGGCCATTAAGCTGGGAGATCACTCAATCACATACCTGCCCCAGGTATCCCTTAGTACTAGTTGATTTTATGGTGGAGGCACCTATCCAGGTGGATGTGACGAGTAACGAGGTCCGCGAGATCATTCAAGAAAGCAGTGAACTTGGGAATGACTCTTATACACAGACGGAACGTCAAGTACATAACGGTCTGGAGCTGGCTTGATATCAATAGACCCCTTTGGAGCAGAGATTACTTATGCTCTACATCTCAACTTGGCAAGCACGAAAAATGAAGCCGAGTATGAGGCATTTCTAGGAGGCCTAAGAGTGGCCTATTAAATGGGGGTAACAAAGTTTAAGGTTCACGTAGATTCCTTTTTAGTAGCAAACCAAATTAACAGGTATTACGAGGCAAAAGATCCATCTATGAAACGATACAAGAACCTCGCAGTCAGATTTATCAGAAAATTCAAAACATGCACAGTGGTCCAGGTGGCAGGAATTCAAAATAAATGAGAAGATGCTTTGAGAAAGTTTTCCTCCTTAACATCTGCTCATTTAACAAAAAAGTGTTGGTAGAATTTTTACATACATGCCCTACAGACCTCCAAGAAGTTAATAAGGCAGTAACAAAAAAGAGTACCGCCTGGAGGATCCTAATATACGAGTATATCTGGTAGGGTACCCTACCGGAAGCCAAAGAAGAATGTGAGAGTTTGTCACTAAAGGTGAGCCAATATGTTATTGAAGATGTACTGTTGTTCAAAAAGGTTTCTTATCCCCACTTCTCAGATGCATAAGACCAGAACAAAGCAACTATCTGATCAGAAGGGAATACAAATGGGCATCTACTAAACTCATGCTGGCCCAAGGGCTATAGTATCACGAATTATGAACCTGGGCTATTATTGGCCAACCATGCATAGGGATACGGTAGTAGAGCACCGGAGATGCGAATCACGCCGGTTGCATGCACCTATCAAACATCTACCAAGTATAACCTCATACCCATAATAGAAGCCTGCCATCCATAAATGGGGTATTGATATTGTATTACAATTCTAAATGGGGTGGAAAGGCAAAGTCCTGACTCGTAGTTTTCACAAAGTGGATTGACGTCAACCCACTGTCCACCATTACAGGGAAACAAGTAATCCTTTTTTGTTGCGAGATGCTCATAAGTCATTTTGGTTTACCAGGGGAGATAGTCACTGATAATGTCCGTCACTTTGCGGGAGATTATCATAATAATTTAAGGTCAAATAAGGTGTTTTGACAAGTAAATATTTTGGAAACAAGGGTATACGTATTACTGGAAATTAAAACTGGTATAAGACTGTCAGGTTTACTATAGTGGACCAATGGGTTGTGTTGCCACCTAGGTTTGTATACATTTAGAGGAGTGAAGACTATCCTCTCATAAGTGTCTTTAACAATGCTTAAGTGGGATGAAAACATGTGTTACTATATTTATTCTAACTACACAATATCTTCCCAAAATATGTATATAACCTTGATAATTATTAATTATGCGTAACTTGTAAATTATATTATTAAATGTTTTGCGAGCCTACTCAACACCGTAAGCTAACCTTTTAGCAATGTATTTTAGGTGGAGTTGCAACATCAAGTAGCAAAGGTAAGGAAAAAGACTAGGAAACCTCAACAAGGATTAGACGGCTTCTTCAATAAATTTGGCATAAATTAGGGTCGATTCTTATGTTGTTGCTAACAATTTTTCCTTAAAATTATTTGAACTTGTCTTTTTAGTAAATTTACTACTCTTTCTTATTTTTCGCTACAATATCTCAGTTGACTTTGAGTTTTTGTAAACCTAACGACCCATGAGTTGGGCTAGCCGGAGGGACTGAAACCAAGGTGCCACAAAATAAAAGAAGAAATAACTTAAAAAGAAATAAAAAGCCAAAAAAAGGGAATAAAAAGTAGGGGTGATCTCGTTCCGGTTTTCACGTAAATATTAAACCGAAATAATCGATTTTTATTATTACAAACCGACTGGTTTTTGGTTTAGGCTATTTTTGGATTTTTTTTCTTTCTCTTTTTCTCTCTCTCTCTCTCTCACAACCAATACTGAAAATGCGAACGTGCTTAACGATGGACAATTCATACATTAGTTGCTAGGACACAAACTTATTATAATAAAACTAAATCAACATCATCATCATCCTGTCCTTCAATTCAAAAAAACAAAGTTTATTTCCCATCTTTATCATCTTATAAGATGGTGGAGTTAATATAATTCAAGAATTATTCATTCCCAATGGTAGACTCTTTGTGTGTTTTCGTATTGTTGAATAAGTCTAAAAGTAGCAACATATGCTAATTGTTAAACATGACTAAGAATCCGTTTGTTTCGTTTTTTCGGTTTCTAGATTATAAAAAACCGAAACCAAACCGAAAAATTTGGTTTTGGTTTTTTTCGGTTCATTTTTTTTTGTTATTCGTTCATTTTGGTTGTTTTGGTTTATTCGACAACCGTTTGGTTTTTTTCTTTTTTTTTTTTTTTTTTGCCCACCCTTAATAAAAACTATTAGAAATGAGTAAATCTTTAACTTTTACTTTAGTATAAAAGAAAGGTAAAATACATTTTACCATTTATTTTTGATAAAATAAATTAAAATGAGAAAATTAGAAATTTTAAGATTGAGGAAGGAAATGTATGTATTTATTATATGTGTTAGGCGTATATGTGTAATTAATGAAGATTGTAAGATATATATATATATATATAAGAGGTTCAAATGTTAACCCTTCCTTATAGCGTTAACCGCTTAACCCTAGCGTTTTTTGCCCGAATCTTAATTTTTTTTCATGGTTTTTATTATGTAAAAATAGGGGGGTTTCTTTTTTGTGTTTTTGCTAATTCATCACCGTTTAGAAGTTATTGTAAGTGTAAGTTACTTACACTTACTTACATTTACTGCATCAGATACGGATTGTAAGTAAGTGTAAGTAACTTACACTTACAATAACTTCTAAACGGTGATTAATTAGCAAAGACACAAAAAAGAAACCCCCCCTTATTTTTGCAAAATAAAAACCATGAAAAAAAAATTTAAGATTCGGGCAAAAAACGCTAGGGTTAAGCGGTTAACGCTATAAGGGAGGGTTAACAATGGAACCTTCCCCTATATATATATATATATGGAGGTATTCCATTAAGAACCAATTTTATGTTAGGAACTTGAGAACTACATAGTATACTTGTACATTATGCTTTAAGTTTTGTACATAGAGTGGTTATTTAAAAGGGTAAAATAGTAACTTCTCATACTTTAAAGTTAAATTACTTTTATACCCTTAATAACATATGGTTCAAAATTAGTTCCTTTAGTTCTTTCATATTTAATGGTTCTCAATGGAATAAGTCCCTATATATATATATAAATGAAGATATATGTGCTTTGAGTTTGGGGTTGTATATACATATAATTAGATTTTAAACTTGTAATTCTCATAAAAAAACAAATATGTCACATATAATTGTGAAGAGGAAAATCAATTATGACTACTATATAGGGGTGTTTATTTTAGAATATTTGGTGGTTCGAACATCTGAAATTTCGAATCCAGATACCGAAACAAAGGATATAATAACAAATAAAAAACTAAAAATTAAAAAAAATATTTAAGATATTCGAATATCCGAAAATTTATCCAAAATATCCGAAAAAAACTATTTCGGATAGTTCGGATATCCGTACCATATACAAATATTTTCAAAATATCTACCCAAACACCCTTACCATTATGATAATAAAAGAATAATAAAAAGATGAACTAATTATTAACAAAAGGAAAGACAATAATAAAAAAATGAATACTTTACAACTCACCGAATGAAAGTAACATTTTAAAAAGTTAAAAAGAATTTACACTTGAGAATATCTAACATTGTTCCAAACAGGTTAAAGTATAACGTTAGTTTACATTATATACTTATCATCTAGTAATACAAGTATGTGTAATGGGGAGTGAGGTCTCCTGTGACCAACTCACTTCGCATCCATCACGCCCACAATCATATCATACCCTTAGGCTATGTGTTATGAACCGTGACCTAGGCGTGATGCCTCTGGGTCATGCCCCCTCACGCCCCCATCACCATAACACACAGGGCATGACAATTAAGTGGTTGTTCAGCCGTGAGGGCTGTCACGGTGTCACACCCCGAGCCGGCGGGATAGATTGACTTTCCCGTCCTGCGGAAGGTTCTCGGGGCGCGATATCGTTTGATAATCAAAATGATCAGACTGTTTGTATAGCACATGATATATAAATGAGAAATACTAACATGACAATGATATATAATTACAAAGTTAAATTACAATGTATCGTTCATAATTTAACTAAGTAAATCTATCCAAAAGAATCAATGAGGTTCTGTCTTGTAACTGTACAAGATTTACAAAAGATGATTCATTGTTGTCATTAAAAAATATGCTTGACACAAAATGTAGCTAGGTCTTCTAAAAGTCCACTAGCTATGTTCCTGATGTCCGGTGACTACATATGTTTGTCACCTGAGAAACATGCATTTAATCAAAGTCAACACTAGGTTGGTGAGTTTATAAGTTTGATAATTTAAAACATTGATTTGTTCACATACACAGTCACAATGTCATACGTGATACTTCTAAGTGTTTGATCCACCTGTTCACACAATGGCCTCTCCATAGTTATATTTACAGGTAGTATCTCATCCTATTAGCTATGCTTATATATTGGGCATATGTAGGGAAACAAGCCCCAGCCAACATCCCACCACTTACCTAATAGAACTCAACACCACTTACGATACAACTATTGATACCCATTTTCATCCCACATGTAAATCCCGTTTTATATTTACCAGAAATATGACGTGAGAGAAATAAATTCCTCAGTCTACTTGTCAACAGGAATCGATGGATTAGTTACAATTATTACTGTAGATTAATATCACCATGTGTCGCTTACCAGACCCTGACTGTTCGTCGCCCTATCACCAGTCATACGTTACCGGCCAATTAGAAATACGATCAACATACCAGCCCTACAAGTTGGAGGTTTGTCAAACCTATGGTACCACTACGCTATCGTCGGTTTAGTCACATCAAACTAACTGGTCAGCGATTTGTGTGAGGGACTTACAATGATCAACTTGAATACATGGCACATGATTGAAGTGATATAATACAGACAGTTCAATAGTAACCAATTGTTGTTGTGTTCACCAATGTTGTTTGTTCTCAATGTTGTGTATTCTCGTTATTGTTAACAAAGATATATAAGAACTCGTCTTGTTATACATTGTTAGTTGTTGTGTGAATGATGTTGTTATCATGAAGTTACGTTATCATGATTATCATTCTTGTTGTTCCACGTGGTCACCATGTTGCCACTACAATGTTGTAAGAGCTAGTCTTACAACACTTAGTCGACTCAGGTGGTGGATGATATTTGTTTCGTGTTATCTTGTAATCTGCACCGAGTTGTAAGCTGAGTGTTATAAGAACTTGTCCTATTACACTTAGCTAACTCCGGTGTTGAATGATATTATGAAAATATGTTATCTTCATATCATTCTTGTTTGTTATTGTTGTGGTCATCATGTTCACCTGTGATAATCTCATTGTCTGTTCTTGTAAGAATAATTAAGTGTTATAAGATAGAATCTTACAACTACATTATTCTATTGTATTGATGATTCATGAAGCTACTTTATTATGTTTCATCTTAGTTGTCTCTGTCATGTTATGATCATACAAGCATGCATACAATGATCAGCGATAATAAATCAATCAATATTATCAAAATCATGGTTTAAACAATATGTTGAACTAAAACTTTTAAATAAATAAAAGGTTTTAGCATGTTTCTCAGCCCCGAGAGTTTAAAATCAGTTAAGATTAGAAAAGGGGCGTACGAACTCACCTTGTTGTTGATGTGATTGACTAAGTGTAAACAAGAATGCACGCGCTCGTTGTTGTACTTGAGGTTGTTCTCACGATCCTGTATTGATTTCACGTTGTATGTAACTTATAAATATAAGTTATAGAGATTTGTGTGTGTCTGTGTTAGCCCTAAAGTTGGCTAATACTTATGGGTCTTAATCATCATTCGGCCTTGTTTAATTGTTATGGCTCATACTAACAGTCGACCCGCTTAGGTTAGTTTAGTACGTAGTGTTATTGATTTTATGTTTCCTTAAATTTGAACCTTGTCCTGTTGTGTAGTCTTGCCAACCCTTATAGTTTATAAACATAACCTTAAACTTTAGATTATATATCAATAGCCCTTAGCATCTTGTAAAAGAGTTTTGCATGATCATTTTTCCATTTGTCTTAGCATGTTGGAATCAATTGTTAACATATTCAAAACGCTAGATTTTAGGTTTTATGAAATTCATTAAACCCAAGACTCTTCACTTCTTGTCACCTTTGTAGTATTTTAGAAATCCTTGCATGTCATCTACTAACAATTAGCTTCTTGTATTGATTTTAACTAAACCATGTGGGCCGAATCACTTGGGACGAGTAAGTTTGCTTAGGCCGAAGAAATAAACCCTGGGCCAAAGCAAAAAGAGATTTTGGGCCGGATCAAGTGTGGGTCAGATTATTCACATGAACCCAACAAATGGGCCAAGACCGATCGAAAGGGGAGCATGGCTCTAATTCCAGCGAACCTCAGGGTTCGTTTGGTTGGAGGTTCGGCCCTGCTATGGGTTCGGCGAACCTTATGGTTCGTTCAAGTAGAGGTTCGGTCCTGTTTTAAGTTCGGAGCTCATAGGTTTGATGATGATGGTTCGAAACCAGAGGTTTGTCTATGCAGGGTTTGTAGGGTTCGTGACCGTGTGAGGTTCGTGGCTCCCTCATGGGTTTGGTCAACAGAAAGGTTCGGCCTATTGAAGGTTCGGCCAGTCGCAGGTTCGGCCAACGCAAGCCTGTCATGAACCCTGGTTCATCATCATTATCTAACTCTAAGCCTTGCTGGTTGTTCCCACGACTTCTTCCCACTCCTCTTAGCTCGGTTTGTGGTTTTAAATGTGTAGGATCATCCAGAAAGGTGGTGATAATAACCGGTTTATATATGTGCAAAAACCATAAAGTAAAGCTACGATCTACCTTCAAATGTCGACCGAATGTTGTGTTTCTTCGTGGATTCCTGTTCTCCTGGGTTAGATGAACGATTTGGCACCAAGAGCTTGTAAAATGGTTGAGTTTTGAGTGAGATAGTGTAGTGAGAAGTTAGAGAGAGAGAGAAGGGTAACGGGATTTAGGTTTAGAGAGAGAGAGTGGTGATAGAAGAAATGAGGAAAAAGCCCTCATTTAGGGTTTTTATACTCCACGCATGTTTCGGTTTGTTTCGGTTGCTCGGTTTTCGTCTTCGTTGCGTTTCCGGCACGTTACGCGTGTAGGACCAATTAGGAGCTTGTAAACAATCCGGTTCCAATGGATATCTACTCGACAGCCTCTAGAATAGTGCGGAATCCTATTCTAGGGTTTTCCAATCAAAACCAACAGCAACCGTGGTGATCCGAAGGTGAAGGATGAACGTTTGATCGAGAATCGAACACTGCGAGATGTGAATCAAACTTGGATGTGCAATGGCCGCTCTAATCTCCTAGGGTTTTGACTCTGGGTTCTCAGGGAAGAAGGAGGGCTCTCAAAAGTTAGGTTTAAAACACATTGAGCTGATATATATAGCCTGTTGTCATTCGGCCGAATGAGAGGCCGAAGCAACTCATTCGGCGAATGACCTTGTCGAATGGACAAGTCAATCGAATGAGTCATTCGGCGAATGACTCATTCGCTCGCCTATGTCATTCGCTACTTCGTTCATTCGGCGAATGGCTTCATACTTAGAGCCATTCGCCCGAATGGGTCCGTAAAACATATAAATTCAACTTTAAGTATAATCAATCACATGTAATCAACAATAGACATTAATAACATTATAGAAAGACCACTTCAATTAATATCATAAACTTAAACTTTATACATAATGGATAGTACAAAATCGAACTAGGGACATTCAATGCATCTACAAACTCCCCCTTGGACCTAGTTCAATCCTTCGAAGTGTCTTTCTTGAAATGCTTGTCAGAGATAGCTTTACAGTTTGCTCCAGCATGAATCCTAAAGGCAATACAGATTCGGATTACCCTCATAAACTGTAGTGCATGTTCCATGTCTTGTACATCAAAGAAAATCTGGTGGCAATAAAGAGCTTTGACATCGCTGTGTGACAGGTTTGTCAACCACATCGGGTCAAACATGCGTTCAGTCTCCCACTTCTTATCTTTACATAGCACTATCACAGGTTCTCCAGTGTGCCCATCATAGTACCACCATCGGAAGCCCTCCATAAAGTCTTGACGCATCTTCCTCAATGGAATCTTCTTCATGACTTTAGGAGGAAGCCACTTCAGGATAACCTTATGCTTCCGGGTATCTCCATCTATTTCTGGCAAGTAATATCTTTCAGGTTGCTGAGGCCTGAAGTTCACCCACCTCTTTCTGTACTCATATTGTAGCTGTCTGGAGAACCAAGCTGACATTCCTGAGCCATCGCTGTATAACATCTTCAAGCGCGCAAGTTGATTGACTTCGAATCCTGGCAGCGTCTTGAAGTCATGTGGATACTTGAAGTAATCAATTCCCCTTTCTCTCTTCACCGCTTAGCATCCCAAATCGTGAAAATATGGCCAGCTAAGAATCTGACCTCCAGCTTTGTAGCCTTTGGTCCTATACAGCTTGGTGTGTGTAGCTGGCATCTTCACATTGCTCTCCTTTTTCAAAGCTTCCCAGTAAGCTTTCCATTCTTCTTTTCTTTGTTGAAGATCATCAGCTGCAGACTTACTACTAACAACTTGTTCTTCCAAGTATCTGATCAACATTTCTTCAGTAGCTTGATCAAACAAATCAGTGAAAGTTAGCAGTTCATCTTCAGCCGATGTATACTTGGGATATTCCTCTTCAGTTATGTCTTCCAGAATGACTTCATCTACATCATCAAAAATTTCTGGAGACGGCTCATCAACAACTGGAGCTGAGGTGTCATGGATCACAACCTCATCAGGAATCACCCAGAATAGCTCGGCAATCTGCTCCTTAGATAAACAATGAATGATCTCCCCCTCCTCTTTGTCATAGCTCACTGAGTGCTGTATAATGCCCTGAGCGTCCAGAATCATAGTAAGTGTCTCATCAAGTTGACGTCTCAAGGGCACAACTTCGACTTCCTCAGTAGCTGTGGCTTCTTCAGTCTGAGCAGGAGGAGGAGAAGGAGCTTTAGCACTCTTATCGTGGTTTGTCTTTGTTCGTATCTCAGGAGGAGGAGCTTGGTCATTATCATCAGAACTAGAATACCCAATAGACCCGCTCCCTGATCTATCCTGATCATCACCATCAAAGTCATCCTCCTTGTCAGATTCTTCATAATCTACTTTTTCCCCATCAGATGCCTCTTCTTCTTCTTCTTCTTCTTCTTCTTCTTCTTCTTCTTCTTCTTCTTCTTCTTCTTCTTCTTCTTCTTCTTCTTCTTCTTCTTCTTCTTCTTCTTCTTCTTCTTCTTCTTCTTCTTCTTCTTCTTCTTCTTCTTCTTCTGCATCTGAATCATCGGAGTGAGCAGCAGTGCCTTCGATCCTCGGAGTGCTGCCTTTAAGGCTGTCAATTTATTCAGCAAGCCTAGCATTCTCCGTCTCCAAAGCCAGGATTCGGTCACTAAAATCAGTGACAGTCAATGCCAACTGATTATGCTCATCAATGTACTTCAAGAGCTGCTCCTCTTCCTGAGCAGATCGAGCTCTCAGATCAGCTCTTTGATCAGCAGCCTGAAGGAGCAAGGTATCTTGCTCATTTACTCGCTGGGTGAGCTGGGAAATCAATAACTCCTACTCCCTGCTCTTCTTCTCTTGTTCCAGGTTCCTCTCCATCAATCTAAGAACCATACTGTTCAGTGTGCTCAGCTGATCAACAACTGAAACAGTAGGTACAAATATATCAGCTCGTGCAGTGGAGGGACCAGCAGAAGCAGCAGTAAATATAAGAGCCTGAACAATAGAGGTAGTCAGAAGGGCCACAGTAGTGCGTGTCAGAATAGCCCTTGACCTGGTCAGTGAAGAGACTGCGACTGCTGCCACTGATGTAACAGTCATTGTAGCAGCAGTCGACAGTTCTGACATCCTCTGAAAGAGAAACTTAGCTCTTTTCCTCCTGCCAACTGGAGACGATGTAGCCTGAGTAGCAGCAATAGTAACAGCTATAGTGGCTGTAACAGAAGAAGTGCGTGGAGGAGGAGGGATGTCAAACTCTGTAACAAAGGAAGGATCAGTAATCTCATCAAGCTCGGCTTCGCTTCGTTTTCTCTTTCTCTTCACCAATCTCCCTCCTACCCATAAACTCTCAAACTCATCATCAGGAGTATCTTCTGAGTCTGAACTCTCAGCACCCTTATCACCAGCCTCACCACCTCTATCACCTGAGTCATCTGACCCATCCCTATCTTCAGCAGATGTGGTGCCGGTCATATCAAGTGGAGTGGTAAATGTGGAGGTAGTAGTATCCATGAAATCCAACTCCAATAGTGAATCAATATCAACATCCTCGTTGTCTACAGTAGATGTACTGACTCCAGCACCTGTGCCAACACCAACTGCACTAACTCTCGTCACTCCAACCTCAACAGTGCTAACACCAGCAGTGGTAACAATAACATCAACAGTCGAACTAGCAACAATACTAACATCACTAACACCAGCCCCTGCATCACCTTCACCACCGTCTCCACCATCACCATCATGACCATCATCACCAGGCACAACTATATCCTCCATGTCCGAATCAGAATCATCATTCCTCCATCTCCTACCAGCTGGAGCTATATAATCAGTCCTCACAAGATGGCCAAACAAAGACCGTACTATTGGCTTCCTCTCATTTCCTCTGTGTGACATCACTCTGTTGAGAGTAATGTCATTCATATGCTCCAAGCGAATAATATCAACATTGATCTTCGGCAAATCTGGTAGCTGAGTATCAATCAACTGCTGGAGGAACCGAGGATACATGAGAAACTTCTTATCTCCCTTGAGTGCCACATTCTCCTTCATATGCGTGAGATCATCTCTGAGAAATTGAAGGGCATGTTTAGCACCAAGGCAACGAATGCACACTGTATCGTCTCCCTCAAATCATCGAAGCCACCTCTCCTAGACCCAAGGCAGTGGATAAGCACATGGGCTAGATACTTGAATTGCGGAGACATATACGCCTTGTTGAGGATTCCAGCACCAAGATCACCTTCGTACTTGCACCGCATGAAGCAGCCACGAACCAAATAACTGTCAAGCATAATCGGCTGATCTGGAGAATCCTGAAATCCACATACTCTCCTGATGTGTTCTGCAGATACAACCACATCATGTCCCAGTACTTTGCCCCTTATGACTGGTGGCTCAACCTCACAGTCAATATCTGCTGATGACCAGAAGTCTTGTTGTTGATGTGAATGATAAGGAACAGGAATAGTCGAAATAGCAGCAGAAATCCTGGAACGCCTCAAAAATGTAATAATCTCAGTGAAATGTCGGGCATTTGGCGTGTTGAGATCCAGGTGTGCACATATGTTGTTCTTGGTCACTGACTTGTATCCAGCCATACTAAAAAACATAGAAATACACATGTTAGTACAATTCAGTTGCTCAATAGAATCAAATCAAAACAATTAACAAATAGATCATTTTGGCCGAATGTAATTGATTTGGCCGAATGACCATTGGTCGAATGAGTATAATGACCAAATGAGTCATTCTATTGAATGAGTCATCCTGTTGAATGAGCTACATTTTCCGAATGAGCCATTCACCGAATGGTGTCATTCGTCTGACTGTTGGGATTCAAACACCAGTTGACAAAAATTCAAATTAGTCCATAAAAATTATACATTCATGCTCAGAAACCATCGATTAAGATTTTTAAAACTGGTCTATTGTGGTTTCAAGTCCATTTCGACCATCTATTCAAGGGCGATTTTTCATAAACCTAAAACCCTAGAACCGGTTAGATTCATGATGATTCCACAGTCAAAAATCGGTTATATTTGATCCACTAGTACCTGAGATGATCAGAAGATGAAATATTAGTATCTTGACCAAGAAAGATGATGAAAAATCGATGAACCGAGGAGAGAGAGTGTTTCGGGCGAATAGAACACACAAAGTGGCAAGAGAATGAAAATTGGAGAATGAGGGTAGTTCGGCCGATTGAATGTTTAAATAGTGTCAGTCATTCGCCAAATGACTCCAGCGAATAACCTGGTTCTCCATAAACTCATTCTCCGAATGAGTTTCATTCTCAATGTTCATTTGGCGAATGAACCAATCGAATGGCTTCATTCGACCAAGCTTGATTAGGTCGAATGACTCATTTGATCGAATGACTTCATTCTCACGAATGAGCCATTCGTTCTATTCATTCGTGCGAATAGGACCATGCACTCACAAATACAATTTAATTTCAATAATGAACATTAAGATCTGTTAAATGGGAGCCGTGATGAAGATAAGTCTGATTGGATAAGGATTCAGATATGACAGACATCTGAACTTACAAATGATGATCTAAAAACAAATTTTGAAAAATAGAAACTCTATTTGTGTTTTCTGAAACAAAATACAACTGTACAACTAGCAATCAATAACAAAGAAACACATATTTTTGTGAGAGGTCTGTTGAGAAACTAGTGCATACTCCTAATCATATGAAATCAGTATTAATGAATGTTTCACTTCAGGCACATTTATCTTGTGATACGATTACTGATATATCTGTCCAATTTAATCTTTTCAATACAAAATTATTAAACTCATTTGATGATCACTTATGTTTTCTGACTAAGTTACCCATTTTATCTAACCAGCAAAGATTAAAATCAGTTTTTAACTCATCTCTGCACATCTTGATACCCAACATCATAAATTACATAAGGTTCCAACTTATTTTCTTTTTGTATTTTTCTTTTGTCTCTCATGATCAACACATTCTCATGGACGGCTTCAGCTAGGTCTTTACAAAGCAGTATGGCACGTATACAGACCTGTGTTGACATGATTAACTTGTTCTATCCAAATGAACTTATTTTATTTTTGTATATTTCACAAGCTTAATACCAGCTTGATTTTTTTTATTTTATTTGGATTCAATCATTCTCATCTGAATGGACGGCTTCAACTAGGTTCGTCCCAGTAATTTGGCATGTATACAGACTTGAATTCATGAATCATTGGAAACCTTATTAGATCCTATGATATCAGGTGTATGCCTGATTTGAGTCATAAACTATTTCTCACTTAGCTGATTTTGTAAAACAGATCCCACAAATCAGATTTTCTAAGTTATCACAAACTGTCTATGCATTTTGTAAAGTCAGCTTATCAGTACATCTATTCACAATTCTCATGTGTTTTCAGCTTACACATTCACCTAAGCTTTTAGGACATGATAGGTTAATGTATTACTTTCTCAAAGAAGACTTTCTCAATTTTATAACTTTTCCAAATGTTTTTGTATTTTTCAAATCTTTTAGATGTTTTTGGTTTTCAAATTAGCTACTATATCTCCCCCTAAAAACCTAAAACAGAAAATATTTTTCAGTTTTTGATTAATTTAATGAAATAACAAGAAGACTTAATCAAAGAAAAATAAAACAAAACAAAATTAACTAAGAAAATCGATGATCATTTGTTAGATTCAGATGAAGGTAGGACTTCATCCTTTTGAAAAACACCATTAGCCGATAAGAGATATAAAAATCTGGGTTTATCAAAAGCTTTTGTGAAAAGATCGGCTTTCTGATGATCGGTGTGAATTTTAACAACAACGTTTAGTTTCTTTTCAAAGCAATCACGTATGAAGTGATATTTTATGTCGATGTGTTTTGTTTTGTTTTTGAGTGCTGGACTGGATTCTTAGTGACGACTATGGTAGCAGTATTATCAACATATATAGGGGTGTTAGAAAAATGTAACCCATAGTACCTGAGTTGCTGTTGTATCCAGATGATCTGAGAACAGTAACTAGCAGCAGAAATATATTCAGCTTCACAGGTTGAAGTAGACACCGACGTCTGCTTCTTGCACTGCCAAGTAACCAATCGGGTTCCAAAGAACTGACATCCTGCAGATGTTGACTTGAAATCTCTCTTGCATCCACTATAATCTGAATCACTATATGCAGTAAGCTCAAAATTATCATCATTAGGGTACCATCAGCCAAGATCAGGAGTGCCCTTCAGATAACATATAATCCTCTTCACAGCAATGAGATGTGATACTCTTGGTTTTGATTGATAACGAGCACACAAGCATGTGGCGAACATGATGTCTGGTCGAGAAGCAGTGAGATACATCAGAGATCCAATCATTCCTCGGTAGAGAGTGGCATCGATTAACTCCCCCTTTTCATCTGTTGTAATCCCGTGATTTACAGCCAGTAGGGTACCAGCAGGTTTCGCATCCGACATACTGAACCAGCTCAGTATGTCAACGATATATTTTGTCTGATGAATGAATATTCCTGCCTCAGACTGATCCACCTGTAATCCCAGAAAAAATTTCATCTCTCCCATTTAGCTCATCTCGAATTTATCCTTCATGACCTTCTCGAATTCCTTGCACAGACTATCATTGGTTGATCCGAAAATAATGTCGTCCACATAAACTTGCACTAAGAGTAAATCACTATCCTTTTATCGAATAAACAGTGTGCAGTCAATGACACCTCTTCTGAACCCGTTATTCAGAAGGTGAGTAGATAGTGTCTCATACCACGCTCGCGGTGCTTGATGTAATCCATATAAAGCCTTGTCTAGCTTGTAGACTTGGTCACGATGCAATGGATCCTCAAAACCGGGAGGTTGATTGACATACACTGTTTCACTGATCACACCGGAAGGAATGCACTCTTGACATCCATTTGATAGACTTTAAACTTCTTGAAGGACGCATATGCCAAGAAAATACGAATTGCATCAAGTCGATCAACTGGTGCAAACACTTCATTATAATCCAATCCTTCAATCTGTCTGAATCCTTGAACAATCAAACGTGCTTTGTTTCGCACAATGATCCCGTGATCATCCTTTTTGCAACGAAGAACCCATCTCGTGCCTATCACCTTTGCACCTTTTGGTTTGTCAACAAGTTGCCAAACACCTAACTTCTTAAATTGTAGGAGTTCTTCTTGCATGGCATCAACCCATCAGCACCTAACAATGCTTCGGTGACAGTGCGCAATTCAATTTGAGAGATGAAGCAAGAATGGGCAAAGTAGTTTACATCAGCAAAGTCAAGAATATCAGCAAGGCCTCCAGAAGATAGCTGGTTTCTTGTCTTAACCCCATCAAGCGGACTTCCAATAATGTTCTCGAGAGGATGAATACGGTTGATTCTTCCAACAGGATAAGCTAGAACTTCAACCTGTGGATCAAGATTATTTAGATTCAAGTCTTCAAGTCCTGGCACAAGATTATCAACATTTGGTTCGGGGGCAGCTGGCGGAACTAAGTTTTCATCTGTGTCTGAGCTGTCATCATTTATCTGTATTGTGGGAATTGAAGTGGATGAAGGTTGCACTGGTTCATCAGGCGCATTTTGTGCATCATACATCATTTGAACAGCAACATCTTCATCAGAGTACATGGGAGGCATATTGAATGAGTCAAAAAGACCTGAATAGTCAAACATCCAGTCCGGGCCTTTTCTAGGTGGGGGCGTAGAATGTCTCTGAACATCAACATGATACCATTCCTCCACATTCTGAGTTGATCTGTTGTAAACTCTTTTATTAGGAGTGTTGTACCCAAGAAAATACCCTTCTTCCACATTCTTATTAAACTTGCCCTGCTCATGTTTCCTAAGCATCATGCACGGTGCACCAAAAGGTTCAAGATACTTAAGATTTGGTTTTCTGTTGTGAAGTAGTTCAAAGGAAGTCTTCCCATGTCTCTTTACTATCAAAACCCAGTTCAGTGTGTAGCAAGCGTTTGCTACAGCTTCATTCCAAAAATGAACTGGAAGTGATGAATCAGCAAGCATCGTCCTCGCAGCCTCAATCAAAGTTCTGTTCTTCCTCTCAGCAACACCGTTCATTTGAAGGACATACGGAGCACTAAATTGTTGAACAATGCCCGTTGCATTACAAAAGTTCTCCATGTTGTGGTTCTTGAACTCCGTCCCATTGTCAGTTCTGAGCATACGAATCTTGAGCTTACAGAGGGATTCAAGTTTGTTTACCAACACTTGAATGCACTCAAACGTTTCAGATTTCTCCTTTAGAAAGAAAACCTAAGAATATCTGGAATACTCATCAGTAATGACTAGACAGTATTGATCTCCAGCTATACTCTTGCTGTTGACTGGACTGAATATATCCATGTGGAGAAGCTCAAGTGGAACAGTGATTGAATGAAACTACTTAAGCTTGTGAGACTGCTTGGTCTGCTTTCCTTTCTTGCATGAAACACAGATATCAGACAACTTAAAATTTTTCAGACTAACCCCCTCAACCAAATCATTGTGTACCAAATGATTCATCTTTCGTAGACTCAAATGACCCATCCTCTTATGCCAAAGAATTGAATCTTTTTCAGTTGCTTTTGACATAAAACATGTAGCTGTGGAGGATGTTGTTGAAGCTGTGGCCATATTTAGTACATACAAGTCTTGCTTACGGGGAGCTGACATTAAAATCCAATCTTCAGGAATAGTCACGCCTTGCTTGAGTATGTAGCATTTGGAGTCATCAAAAAGAACTTTGTATTGCTTGTCACATATCTGTGACACTGAAAGAAGATTATTCTCCAACTGCTTGACATATCTGACTTTGACGAAAGAAACTTGGCCATTTGACAGAATACCCTCTCCTGTTATGAACCCGCCTTTATCACCGGAAAATGCTACGTATCCACCTCGAACAGAATTAACATTGGTGAGCAGCGAAATATCACCAGTCATGTGCCTAGAATCCCCACTATCAACGATCCAAGAGTTGTTAAGAGCAGCTGTTGGGGCAACCTGCACAAACACAGACAATTAGATCATTTTGGGAACCCAAGCCTTTACAATCTTGGGTTGACCCAATGAGTCTCGGATCCAAACATCGATCCATTTACCATCTGGGGTATCCTTGTCTGGAATGGATAAAGCTGAAGTCTTAGAAGACTTGACTTTCCAGACAGTATTTTTGCTGAAAGAGTTTTTCAGGTAAATGAATGATGACTTTGCTTGATTGACATTAATAACTTTGGGAACATCCAAGTTCCCAATTTTTCTTTACCCTTGTCCAAAGGTTTACCCTGTTTGGGTTGTTTGGGTTTTTCAGAATTAACTTGTTTGACAACATGCTTATTTTGCTGTCTTGGTGATGCAACTTTCTGTCTCATCAACTGAGGACAAAATCTGACTATGTGTCCAGGTGTACCACACTCAAAACAAACTTTGTCACCTTTTTTATGAAAATGTTTTAATTCAGAAAAGGACTGCCTTTGTGGTTTCAAAACATTTGTTTTAGGCTTGTTCTGATTAAAACCCAAACCCTTTTTCCCATTAGGAACAAGATTGTCAATCTTGTTGAATACACAAGCTTCATTTTCTTTTGAAGCTTTCACAAAGCCTAAAGCTTGATAAATTTTTGAAGATGAGATTGGGTCGCCTTTCATGACAACTGGTGGCTGATTCTGAACAGTAACACAATCTAATGAATCATCAGATTCATCCTCAGAATCTGAGACCCAATCTTCAACAATTCCCTCCACAAAAGATTCCTCTGACAAGGAGGAACCCTCATCATTAATCATCCCAATTGGATCAATTACTAATGGAGTTTTAACTTTGAAATCTTTAACATATTTTTCATCTGCAGAATTGACAAAGGTGTTCAAGATTGGTGGAGGACATTGTTGATAGTTCACTTTTCCCTTACCCTTCTGATCAGTACCCTTACTGATCATGTGCTCAATGATGTATGAAGAGCTTTCATAGCTCTTGAGCTTTTGACCTAAGGTCTCATAGTCACACTCGACTATGGGTAACTTCTTCTTTATCTCATTGATGGTATTGAGATAAGAAGAGATAGCATCTTGCTTGTTCAGAACAACAATCTCAGCCTCATGAAGTTGTCTGTTTAAGAGTTCAATTTTAGCATGAAAATATTTTTCATTAGATTTTAAAACTTTGTTTGCCTCAATAAATTGGTTGAGATCACTGATCAAGTTAGCATTGTGTTTCTGATAAGCAAGGACCTTGCTGTCAAGATCAACACAATTAAAACATCTAGAATTAGAAGAAGAACATTCATCAGATACCTGATCAGACTTTGAAGATGCAGTAGGAGTAGCAGATGAGTTCACCATCAAAGCAAATTGAGTAACTGAATCTTCAATATCAGCATCAGAATCAGCTTGAGTGTTTGAGTCTGATATGCTTTCTGACTCTGAACCAGATGTTTCTTCTAGACTGATCTGTGCTTCTCCAGAAGTGCTTTCTTTACAGGAATCATCTATCTTCTGAATCTCAGCAACACATGTTTTATCATGCCCCCTGTTCAGAATTGAATCTGAAATCCCAATTTTCACCTTCATCTTGTTGTACCATCAATGCCCTGCTTGTATTTGAAGAACCAGCCTAAGCAGGAGAGTCAATAGGAACAAATCTTCTTTCTAGATTAGTTGTAGAAGACTTCTAATGCTGAAAAGGATTTTTGTTCCCAGCTTTCCTTGGTTGCTTACATTGTCTTGCAAAGTGACCCTTCTCCCCACAATTGTAGCAAGTGACAGATGCCATGTCAAAACCAAACTTAGACTCCTTGTTTAGATTGATGTCTTTTCCTGTTCTTTTCACAAACTCCTTAGCTCTTCTGACAACACTAGCTAGAGCCCACATGATATCAATCCTCTCCATGTCATCTGGATCTATCTGAGAGTAGTCATCATTTGTCAGATAAGGATTGCCAATCTGTCCAGCTACTAATCCATCATAAGAGCTTACTAGAGTAGACAAAAGACCCATGTGCTCCTTGGCAATCTCTCCAGTCACTTTATCAAAATTCTATGTCTTCAGACTGGTGACTGGTTGATGATGTTCTTTCTGAGAGCTGGATGAGAAAGATGACTGACTGAAATGAATCTGATTAGAAGATGGAGCTTCAGTAGTCTGAGAAACAAAGGCAGTCTTCAATGGAGCATGAGAAGATGCTTTCTCTACAGTCAGAGTAGAATCATACAATGAGGGATCCTAGACTTGAGCAACTCTCTTAGCCTTCCACTTGTTCTCTATTTCTTGCTCTTTCAGCTTCTGGATGAAATCATTAATGTCCATGTTTGCCATCATCTCATTCTATTTAAGAACCATCAAGAATGACTCCCACTTAGGAGGTAAAGCATTCGCCAAGCACTGTATCTTCTCCTGAGTTGTAGTCTTGACTTGATGATTGAACAACTCACTCAAAAGATGGTAAAATCTGGCAATCAGATCATCCAATGATTCGTTCCCAACATATATGAAGCTATTGAATTCCTTCCTCAATGCATTTGACTTGATATTCTTCAAAGCATCATTGCCCTCGTATCTCTGCTCCAAAGCATCCCACAAATACTTAAAGGATGTAAACTGTCTGAACTGATGGAAGATATCAGTTGCAATGGACTGAGACAAGATAGCATAAGCTTTCTTCTCATAATCATAAAGCTTCCTTTGAGGCTCAGTCATCCGTGTGACTAGCATAGGAGTTCCATCTTCATTCAAAGGCCTTAGATAACCACCCTCAATCATCATCCATAAGTTAGTGTCCACTCCATTTATGTGAATCTCATATCTGTATTTCCAATGCAGGGAATCATCTAAAGACAGCAACTTGGGAGCTTTATTGGAGTTCCCAGTCTCAGTTTCAGTCAGCAGCAACGTCTGAATACGATGGTTCTAGTTAGCCATCAATGCTAAGTCTTTCATAGAGTCGACAACAAAAATATCCAACACTTAGAAAAATTTCAAACTGATATGCCGAATGAAGACAATTAGGCCGAATGTCAGGAACCGAATGTGATGAAACTGGCGAATGAACAGAAATTGGTGAATGAGAAAGTCAGTATGACACTTAGGCGAATGATTGTGGCGATTGATCTATTCGGCGAATGAGTGGATCGAATGTGGCTATTCGCCGAATGAGTAATCGAAAGAAGCTATTCGCCGAATGAGTAAACGAAGGAATCTATTCGCCGAATGAGTAGTCGAATGGAGCTATTCGGCGAATGAGAGTGATTCGGGCAAACTTATTCGGCCGCCAGAGTCATTCGGGCTATCTGGGGTTTTCAGCAACTAAAATCGCAATAACTCTTGATTTAGACCAAATCTATGCACCAAATTTGGTACAAAACACCATGACAAGATTACCAACCAATTGTGATGACTGTTTCGACAAAAACACCACAAAAACTTACTGATTTTGAATGAAATAGTGACTTGGGAAACAAGAAAATCAGGGTTTTTGCAAGTTACGAAAATCCAATCTGAGATCTGATGATTTTGAATGGAAATCTAGTAGAATCAAGAGCCAAAGCTCTGATACCACTTTGTAGGACCAATTAGGAGCTTGTAAACAATCCGGTTCCAATGGATATCTACTCGACAGCCTCTAGAATAGTGCGGAATCCTATTCTAGGGTTTTCCAATCAAAACCAACAGCAACTGTGGTGATCCGAAGGTGAAGGATGAACGTTTGATCGAGAATCGAACACCACGAGATGTGAATCGAACTTGGATGTGCAATGGTCGCTCTAATCTCCTAGGGTTTTGACTCTGGGTTCTCAGGGAAGAAGGAGGGCTCTCAAAAGTTAGGTTTAAAACAGATTGAGCTGATATATATAGTCTGTTGTCATTTGGCCGAATGACAGGCCGAAGCAACTCATTTGGTGAATGACCTTGTCGAATGGAAAGTCAATCGAATGAGTCATTCGGCGAATGACTCATTCGCTCGCCTATGTCATTCGCTACTTCGTTCATTCGGCGAATGGCTTCATACTTAGAGCCATTCGCCCGAATGGGTCTGTAAAAGATATAAATTCAACTTTAAGTATAATCAATCACATGTAATCAACAATAGACATTAATAACAATATAGAAAGACCACTTCTATTAATATCATAAACTTTATACATAATGGGCAGTACAAAATCGAACTAGGAACATTCAATGCATCTACAACGCGCGTATGTTAAGTAATTAAATAAAAAGGATTGGTTCTTAATATTTAAAAGGTGGTTATTCCTAGTAAATCCTCTCATCGAGTTCGTTTATTTTAAACGTTTCATCAGATCGCGTCACCTTCGCACGTATTCGTTCGAATCGTCACCCGAACGAACACGACGATGGCTTCACTTTCTGATTCTTGTTTTCTACTTTTCAGTCATTATTTCAGAACTTTAAACTCACAGATATGTTTGTGTGAATCTTCACCCACGCAAACACACTGTCAGTTCATTGTTCTGAAATAAAACTGCATTTATGTTCTGAATTGTGTTTTCTCACTGACGGACTCAACTAAACTTCTTGTTTTCACATTGATAACTTGAATTCACATTGTTTTCATACTGAGTTATTGGCCATCTGATTCCTGTCATCAATGGATATCAGATCGCAACTGATATGTTCTTGTCATTTGTTCGTACACTGTTGTTTCTCTTGATTCGTTGAATTAATTGTACTTAGGCTTTCACCTAAATACTTACAACTGTTGTTTATCGTGTGTTGTTGTACTTACAGTATTAAAGTTTTCACTTAAATACGTACAACTGTTGCTTTTTATCTGAGTTATGTTATCACGCACACTGTTTATATATTGTATTTACACACAGTAAATAGTGAATGTACACATATCGTACGAACTTGCCGGACGATCAGGTACTGGATGTCACAGTCTCCCCTTGTTAAAGAAATTTCGTCCTGAAATTTAAGCGTCATTGTCGGGCACTACTTCTTCAAACAGGTGAGGATACTTTGTCTTCATGTGATCCTCACGCTATAGGTAAATTCTAGTCCACGCTTGGAGTTCCAACAAACCTTTACAATAGGGATACGGCTTCGTTTAAGTCTCTTGACTTCACGATCCATAATCTCTGTAGGTTCCTCAATGAAATGTAATTGCTCACCCAATTGTATCTCTTCCAAAGGTATGATCAATGATTCGTCAGCGAGACATCTCTTGAGATTTGATACATGAAATACATCATGTACTCCGCTGAGTTCATCAGGCAGTTTGAGCCTGTATGCCACAGGACCTATGCGTTGAATTATCTCAAACGGTCCGACATACCTTGGTGCTAGTTTGCCTTTAGCCCCAAAACGAACCATGCCTTTCCACGGGGACACTTTCAACATGACTAGGTCACCCACTAGCAACTCTAAAGGCTTTCGCCGTTTGTCTGCGTAACTCTTTTGGCGGCTATGTGTTGCTTGTAGTCTCTGTTGAATCTGGGCTATCTTATCAGTAGTCTCCTGAATAACTTCAGGCCCAGTAATTATGTTGTCTCCCACTTCGGTCCAACAAATTGGAGACCGACATTTTCTACCATATAGTGCTTCGAACGGAGCACATCCAATGCTGCTGTGGTAGCTGTTGTTGTAGGAGAACTCGATGAGTGGTAAGTGTTTATCCCAACTTACACCGAAGTCTAGGATGCATGTCCTCAACATATCCTCCAGGGTTTGAGTTGTTCTCTCGTTTTGTCCATCCGTTTGTGGATGATAAGGGGTGCTTAAGTTAACACTTGTTCCTAAAGATTGTTGCAATGATTGCCAGAACCGCGATGTAAATCGACTGTCCCGGTCTGAAATAATAGACAAGGGCACACCGTGCCGTACTACTATTTCATCGACATAGAGTCTTGCTAGCTTTTCCATCTTGTAGTTTTCCCTAATCGGCAAGAAGTGTGCGGACTTGGTCAACCGATCAACGATGACCCACAGAACTTTAAACTCACAGATATGTTTGTGTGAATCGTCACCCACGCAAACACACTGTCGGTTCATTATTCTGAAATAACACTGCATTTATGTTCTGAATTGTGTTTCCTCACTAACGGACTCAACTAAACTTCTTGTTTTCACATTGATAACTTGAATTCACATTGTTTTCATACTAAGTTAATCGGCCATCAGATTCCTGTCATCTATGGATATCAGATCGCAACCGATATGTTCTTGTCATTTGTTCGTACACTGTTGTTTCTCTTGATTCGTTGTATTAACTGTACTTAGGTTTTCACCTAAATACTTACAACTGTTGTTTATCGTGTGTTGTTGTACTTACAGTATTAAAGTTTTGACTTAAATACGTACAACTGTTGCTTGTTATCTGAGTTATGTTATCACACACACTGTTCATATATTGTATTTACATACAATAAATAGTGAAAGTACACATACCGTACGGACTTGCCGGATGATCAGGTACTGGATATCACACAAGGGGTGAAGGAAAAGAATGGAGAGAAAAAAGGGGGAAAAAGATGGCGATGACAGGGATTGATAGGGAAGTGATGGATAACATAGGTAAAGATGATGTAGAGTGATAAGTGAGTGATGGTGTTGGTTGATTATGTGGCGCCTACGTGGCGCATACGTGGAGTGAGGGGTGTGATGCATAACACATGGCCTTATACCATTACACACAGGGCATGGCCCGCATGCTGTGACTTTTGCCACGACTTTACGATGCTTTTTTTTTTACTAAACCAATAAAAAACATTCACATCATATTTCACCTTTTCACACATTATCACATACATTTTTTACTTACACTTACTATCCATTGTGTGACATCTACATGAGGATGTGGCATGATCAAACTCTTATCAAACTCTTTATTACAAATAGTCTAGCTTTTGCATCCACATGTCATGAGGTCAATTCCATAATCTAACTTCATTTTGTTTCCCTTAAAGAGTTTATATCTTTCTATTCTAATAAATCAAAGTTTTTAAGGACACATGGCTGGTTTTTAAAGCACCTCCACTTTGATTTCCTACCTCTCTCTCATATTAAAAACACCTCATATTAAATAATAAAATTAAATATTAATATTATATATTAAATACTTTTTTACATTTTTAAACTAAGAAACATATTTTTTAATACATTAAAAATATTAATATTAAAGACACACATTTTAAAAATCCAAATTATTCTAAAATATACAACTTTTAAAAATAGTTTTTTAAACAAAATGTTTAAATAAATAAAGTTTGAAAAAATTAGTGTTTATAAAAAAAATATAACTATTTTATTACTTAAAATATTAAATTATACATAATTTTAGTCATATTTTATATCAAAAAATTTTCTTATATTGTCTAAATTTTTAGTAATGATTATTTATTATATATTTTTTAATTAACCCGTGTAATACACGGGTTACTTACATAGTTTAATAATATATTACGGAAATCTCGTAAATACATGCATATTTATGCCGTGTAGAATAAAAATAAATCTGAAACACTGATAAAAAAATAAATAGCTGTAAACAGAATTCGTTCAAAACACCCTCCATATGAAACAAATTAATCTTTAAACATTTACAAATTTAAGAATGCCCTCAGTTACACTTTAGATAGAAACAACATAATCATCAAAAAGATTCACTAAAAAAATTCATAAAGTTTAATAAGTATTCATCGTCATACCATAATTGCCAATCCTTCATTGTTATGATTTCTTGGGTTTAAAATGCTTCATGTAATTCAACCGTTTCATAGGTTTTTTGTAAAGTTGTTCTATGTTTGAATGTTAATTGGGTAATGACGAAAAAACGGTTGTCTTAATGATATGATTTCTACGAATAAATGGGTTCTATTTTCTTTAATTGGTTTCATTTTTGTTGATTGCCGGATTGTATGAGTTAGTGAGTCACGCTTGGAAAAGTCTTAGACATTGACACACAACTAATACAATTATTTAACCCAAATACATCATACTGCCCCCCCGAACACTTAAAAAACATGCACTCCACCCTAAAAATTGTGCAAGTTATTTATCTTAATATGCATATTAACTTGTTAAAATGAATTGACAAATTAAATATAAGTTGTAACTAAGTTGTTACCATGCTAGCTACTTGTTGCCATGCTGACATTACATGCTCTTTATCAAAAGAAAAAGACGTTGTCTTTATACTTTAAAAAAAGGTTATAAAAACTTATACGACTATCATATTTTAATCTACTTTACTTTCTTATGATAAAATTTACTTTTATGCTCGTATTTCATTGTCTTTATAAGAGTTATATGATTTAGAATGAGATTCATATATAAAATGGACGGTTAGGGAAACGACTAAAATTAAATTTTAGAGACGAGACAAGCTATACTCACATCTTTATTTTATTATTTCTTTGCATTTTACACTTAAAGTATGGTTTTACAAATTGAGTCAAGCCGGCTCGTCTAGTTTAACAAACGAGGTTTCCAGTGAGTTTTTTTTTTCTTTTTAGTTTTTTTAAAGCATCAAATGAACCATAAGTAATAAGCTTTAGAAACAATCCTAGTCCACGCACAGAAAAGATGCCGCAACCTTATTTTAGCAATTATAATTCATTAACAAGAATATTTACATAAAAGTACGATAAATGCACGACTCAGTCATGGTGTGTACATACGACCATAGACGAGTTTTCAAATATGTAATTTATCTCCTATCTAAGCAACTCTCGCAATTAATCTATTTCAAAAAAAAAATATATGAAAATACTAGTATATGCTTTCAAATCTTAATCACATTATTAAAGCAAGAGAACGCCAATTTTGAAAAAAAAAAATCCTGTATTTATGTAATTCTATTAAGCAATTACTTTCTTGGGTGGTATTGGATTCAAATACTAAAGCCTTCTAGTTGAAGTGTTGCATTAATTAAGTTAGGAGTTATTAATGGTTTTTTTTTTAAATAAAAAAAGTACTAGGTGTAATGATCTCTGATGACGTAGGAAGATATCTCAGAATATTTGCAAGATGGTAATACAGTAAGATCACACAACCATCTTTGCGAGAAAAGCAATACGACAAGACAGCCGAATGACAAAGCTATCAATACTGGGAAGTTGACTCACCTAATATTGACAAGGATAAGGATGAAAAGATGGCAGCAGGAAAGCTATTCTTTATCGATCAAGGAGATAAAGAATATATACAAAGGCATCAGAACAGTTGACAGAAGCACAAGTCAACTTATTATACGAAAATATAAATATGGAGGATACATGAGGCGATGTTCACAAAGCAAGAGGCTCCACCTACGAAAGAGGAAGGTCCCGGCTCCCAGGAAGATCAAGCTCCCAGTTATAACCAAGGGTAATAACCAAGGCATATCACTCTTCACTCTCAAACTCTTTACTTTCCCGCAGTTATAACCTTTTCGACCAAATACTTATTATCACGCCAGAGTTCAATCACAGGAGGCTCCCCTGCGGTAAGGCTAACGGTGTCTATTTTCATCCTTTGGAAAGATAGCAAGGATAAGGAGAGAAGTCCGGATTGGAAGGAGTCACTAAACTGTTACTTCAACATTGGCGCCCACTGTGGGGACCGAATTCAATGTATATACTGAGAAGGAGAGTTCCAAACAACCTTAACAACATTCCAAGTCTTGATGTTTTATCTTCTGACTAGCCGGATGGAAGGTCCTAGCAATCCGGGAGGATCCACGGTCCCTTACCATTCCCGAGCTTGTCCCCAATCATTAACGACATGATCGAATTAACACCTTAGGGTGTTCGGAAAACTTTTTTAGGTTGCAGGAGTTGATAACTAAATATGTTCAAGAAGAACACCTTAGAGGAGTACGTGTCCTGGTGATAAACACTGTATAAGTTGTAAATAACGTGTCACACCCCAGGCCGGCGGGAACGGATCGTGTTTTCCCGTCGGGCGGAAGGTTCCCGGGGCGCGATATCTTTGAGTGATAATCAAATGATCAGATTGTTTACATAGCACATGAGATATAAATGAGAAATGCTAATCATGACATGAAATAGAATTACAAAGTTAAATTACATTGTACATCATAATTTAACTAAGTAAATCTAATCAAAAGAATCAATAAGTTTATATCTTGAACTGTACAAGATATACAAAAGCGATTCACTGTTTTGTCATATCAAAAGTATGCAATCAAAAGTAAGCTAGGTCTTCTATGAGTCCACTAGCTTATCACTTACATATAAGTATCTACACCTGTTCGTCACCTGAGAAAACATGTATTTAAACAAAGTCAACACTAGGTTGGTGAGTTCATAAGTAAGTAAATTGAAAACCATTGAACTGATCATGCACACATTCACAATGTTATACTTGTTACTTGTAATACTTGTTTCATCTGTACCACCCAATGGCCTCTCCTTAGTTATATGTACAAGTAGTGTATCACCTGATCAAGTATGCTTATATATAGGGAATCACGCAAGGGTCAAGCCCAAACGCTATCCCACCACATACTCAATCAAGTTCTACCCCACTTGCGATACAACTGAAGGTATCCATTACCCGTTTAATCATCGTATTTGATATGTATTCAGTTGTTGTATTGATGATAGAATAATATATTGTATGGGGTTTTATTATCAAACCGAAGTGTTGATAACCCTCATTGTATTAAGGAATTTTAGATTTATATAATCTTTTCCTTGTATTATTCTATACTTGAGGTGTGTTAACTGATGATACTCTATTAATTATAAAGAGTGTGAGTTAACCCCTTGCATCTTGTCCTTGAATCATAATGCATAGAGCCTAAAAGGAATCCATTGAAATCCTCACGTAATCAGATTTCAATGCATCCGATTTATCTCTACCACTAAGTATGTCTATTGTCCTCAACGAAATCTATTACTAGTAGTGTAACATGAGAGCAGATCACCTTCTCAACCTACTAGTCAATAGGGTTTTCGCTGGATTAATTACTTATCACTGTAGATTAATATCACCATGTGTCGCTTACCAGAACCTGACTTGAGGTCGCCCTGTCACCGGTCATACTTTACCGGCCAATGAATCAATACGATCAACATACCAGCCCTACAAGCTAGAGGTTTGTCAAACCTATGGTACCACTATGCTATCGTCGTTTTAGTCACGTCAAACTAACTGGTCAGCGAATTAAAGGGGCTTACATGATCAACTTGAACAATTTGGCACATGATTGGAGTGATATAATGCAAACAGGTCAAATGTAATTAATTGTAATTGTATTCACTTGTACTCTTGTTCTCATTGTCATATGTTCTCCGTGGTATTAACAAAGTTAAATAAGAACTAGTCTTATTAGGTTATGTTAATTGATTGAGTGAATGATGTTGTTATCATGAAATTATGTTATCATGATTATCATTCCATGTTCCTTGTTCTTCTTGTAATATGTGTTGAGTTGTAAGGTTAAGTATAGTAAGATCTAGTCTTATTACACTTATTAAACTCTTGTATGGAATGATGTAGTAAAGATATATTATCTTTATATCATTCTTGTGTTTTGCTCTTGTAATCGTGTCATCATGTTCCCTTGTAATTGTTACAGTGTCATTTCTTGTAAGAATAACTAAGTGTTGTAAGAGTTAACTTACTACTAAGTTATTCTATTGTATCGATGAGTTATGACATTAAAAATATCATCATCGTCTTATCTTTCCTGTATTCTTGAATTCAAACAAGCATGCATACAATGATTTATGATAATAAGCAATTTAATATCAAATAATCAAAGTATTAGCAATATGTAAGCAAAACTTTTAAATAAATAAAAGTAAAGCATGTTTCTCAGCCCCGAGAGTTTAAAATCAGTAAAGATTAAAGAAAAGGGGCATATGAACTCACTTTGTAGTTGTTGAGGTTTGACTTAGCTTAAACGAGAATGCACGCGCTCTTGTTTGTACTTGTTGTAGTTTTCACTCTCCTGTATTGATTTCAATTTGTTTTTGACTAATAAGTATCAAATTATTGCAATTAATGTGAGTGTATGTGTTAACCCTAAAGTTGGTTAACACCCGTGTGTCTCAGTCTCAGTCTTTGATATTTGGCCCAACTAACTTGCAAATCAACTCAATAACACACAATCCACTTGTTTTAACCTAGCATCCTTTTGTTTATTAATGTATTGATTACTTGAATTGTTATCATAACAAAAGTATTCTAAGTATAAAACTTAAAATTATTATCTAACACCTTTGAAATGTCATAGGTTATGTTTTATGATCCAACTCAACTCTTGTTGCCCTTATAGTAAAATACCATCACTTTTTCATGTGAATCGATTGTTATTGAGTCGAAACGAGTTACGGGTCGAATAGAACATGGTCTTGGGCCGATCGGTTGGGCCAATTAATGTGTGTTTGGGCCTAATGTACAAAAAGTGGGCCGAGGATGATCGTGTGGGCCAAATGGTCTCTTGGACCGGATATCATTTATTGGACCGAAACCGTGTATGGGCCTTGGGCTTACGCTGGTTGACTAACGTTTTGATGTTGAGAATCCTACGTGGGCCGAAGGCCATAACCTGAGCCAAACATGGTCGTTGTCAAATCTGGTTGATGTTGGGCCTGCTATCAGATGGGCCACCTAATTCTCTTGGGCCAAGGTAGGTTGTGGACTATGTTTAACTCTAAGTGGGCCGAACTAAAGGAATAATAAATCCCATGATAAACCGGCTGGACAAGAGGGTAGCAGCGAGGTCGCATGTTTCCAGCGAATGTGGCAGGGGCGAAGAAGGAGTGGCGAATGAGGCTTGGTTCGGCGAATGACATCCACATGACCGAGAGAATGGGGAGAACTCCAGGCCGAACGAATGAGAGTCGAATGGCTTCAGTCGGCGAATAGAGTGGTTCGATCGGAGGTTGGCTCATACGGCCACCTTGTCATTCGACCATGGTCATTCGCCCAGCTGTGGGTTGAGTTCGGTCGTGGTGGTCCAGGTCAAGATCTGTGGTGGTGGTATACAATGGCTGAGTTTCAAGGGGTGAGGGTCGGAGAAGAAAGTGTATGACCGGTTTAAGAATGGTAGTCGACCAAGGGTTATGAAAACCCTAATTTTCGCATTATTCACAGCTCATTACCTCGAATTTCTGTTGGTTTCGCTCTAGATCGGTTGTACTTTCGTGTAGAGGAGATCAATACCTTCGTTTAGGTTCAAGAATGGCTCAATTTCATCAAGAAATGGATGAGTTATGGTAGAGAGAAGTTTCAACTTTTTAGAGAGAGAGAGATGCCAGATCTAGGGTTTTAGAGAGAGGAAGTGGGGTGTTTAATGAGGAAGATGAACTCATTAAGGGTATTTATACCCCGAGTGAGTTCGGGTTCGTTTTCGTTGCTCGGTTCGTTAATTCGTCACGTTTCCGGGAAATTACGCGTAATTTAAAAGGAATTAATTAAAAGAAACTAATTAAATTATTTTGATGAGTTTCAAAATTGTAAAATGTTATTTATTTTATTTATTAAATTATTTTCGATCGTGTCGTACTTTCGTTTTCGTTTTATCAGATCGCGTCACCTTCGCGCGTAATTCGTTCGAATCGTCACCCGAACGAATACGACGATGGTTTTGCTTTCTGACTTTTGTTTTCTACTTTACAGTCATTATTTCAGAACGTTAAACTCACAGATATGTTTGTGTGAATCGTCACCCACGCAAACACACTGTTAGTTCGTTATTCTGAAATAACACTGTAATGGTGTTTAAATTGTGTTTCCTCACTGTCGGACTCAACTATACTTCTTGTTTTCACATTGCTCATGTACTGACTTGTCGGCCATCTGATTCCTGTCATCTGTGGACATCAGATCGCAACCGATATGTTTCCGTTGTTTACTTGAACACTGTGGTTTCCCGTGATTCGTTGTGTTAACTGTACTTAAGTTTTCACTTAAATACACACAACTATTGTTTCAAATGTATGTTGTACTTACTGTATTTAAGTTCACAAAAATACGTACAACTATGTATTGTATTTTGAAATCTGATAATACAATTACTGTTTATGTACATGTATTTACACATAGTATAAAGTGAAAGTACACATACCGTACGGACTTGCCGGACGATCTGGTACTTGCTGTTACAGTCTCCCCTTGTTAAAGAAATTTCGTCCCGAAATTTAAGCATTTAAGTCGGGCTTCAATTCTCAAACAAGTGGGGATACTTTGATTTCATGTTGTCCTCGCGTTCCCAAGTAAATTCTGGTCCACGCTTGGAGTTCCATCGAACCTTTACAATAGGGATACGGCTTCGTTTCAGTCTCTTGACTTCACGTTCCAAAATCTCTACAGGTTCTTCAATGAAATGTAATTGCTCGTCAATTTGTATCTCTTCCAACGGTATGATCAATGTTTCGTCTGCTAGACACCTCTTGAGATTTGATACATGAAATACATCGTGTACTCCGCTGAGTTCATCAGGGAGTCTGAGTTTGTATGCCACTGGACCTATGCGTTGAGTAATCTCAAACGGTCCGACATACCGAGGTGCTAGTTTGCCTTTAGCCCCAAATCGAACTACGCCTTTCCATGGGGACACTTTCAACATAACCCGGTCACCCACCTCAAATTCCAAAGGCTTGCGCCGTTTGTCTGCGTAACTCTTTTGGCGGCTACGTGTTGCTTGTAATCGTTGTTGTATCTGGGCAATCTTATCAGTAGTTTCTTGAATAAGCTCAGGCCCAGTGATTCTGTTGTCTCCTACTTCGGTCCAACAAATTGGAGACCAGCATTTTCTACCATAAAGTGCTTCAAAAGGAGCACATCCAATGCTGCTGTGGTAGCTATTGTTGTAGGAGAACTCAATGAGAGGTAAGTGTGTGTCCCAACTTCCACCGAAGTCTAGGATGCATGTTCTCAACATATCCTCTAGGGTTTGAATGGTGCGCTCGCTTTGTCCATCCGTTTGAGGATGATAAGCAGTGCTCAAGTTAACACTTGTCCCTAAGGATTGTTGCAATGATTGCCAGAACCGCGAAGTAAATCGACTGTCCCGGTCTGAAATAATAGACAGTGGCACACCGTGCCTCACTACTATTTCCTCGATGTATAGTCTTGCAAGTTTCTCCATCTTGTACGTCTCTCTGATCGGCAAGAAATGTGCGGACTTGGTCAATCGATCAATGATGACCCAAATAGAATCATATCCGCTGGAAGTGCGGGGTAGCTTGGTAATGAAATCCATAGCTATTTGTTCCCACTTCCATTGTGGTATCTCCGGTTGTTCCAGCAAACCCGAGGGTTTCTGGTGTTCAGCTTTGACCTTGGCACATGTGATACATTTGCCAACATAAGTGGCAATGTCTTTCTTCATACCCGGCCACCAATAAAATGACCTAAGATCTTGGTACATCTTATCGGCACCAGGATGCACTGAGTAACGTGACTTGTGTGCCTCGTCAAGAATGAGTGTTCGAAGTTCATCTACTGTCGGGATCCAAACACGATCCAGATAGTAAATAACTCCGTCTTGTCTTGTCTCGAAATGTTTCTCGGCTCCACAATCGAGTTCGCGTTTCAGATTGTCTCTTGCCACTGATTCTTGTTGTGCTTGTAAAATGCGATCTCTCAAACTAGTTTGTACAGTCATTCCCATAGCGCGAACGCGTAAGGGTTTGACTCTTTCCTTCCGACTCAAAGCATCTGCAACAACATTTGCTTTGCCCGGATGGTATTTGATCACACAATCGTAATCGTTCAGGAGCTCAACCCAACGTCTCTGTCTCATGTTAAGCTCCTTCTGATCAAATATGTGCTGTAAACTCTTGTGATCTGTGAAGATAGTGCACTTAGTACCATAAAGGTAGTGTCTCCAAATCTTTAATGCAAATACAACAGCTCCCAGTTCAAGATCGTGTGTCGTGTAATTCTTCTCGTGTATCTTCAGCTGTCGTGAGGCATAAGCAATGACTTTGTCTCGTTGCATTAAAACACATCCGAGTCCCTGATGGGAAGCATCACAATAAACCACAAAGTCATCATTGCCTTCTGGGAGTGTTAGGATTGGAGCATTGCACAATCTTTGTTTCAGTGTCTGGAATGCCTCTTCTTGTTTATGAGTCCACACAAAAGGTTCAGACTTCTGTGTGAGTTTGGTGAGAGGCAAGGCTATCTTAGAGAAATTCGAAATAAATCTCCTGTAATAACCTGCCAATCCCAAGAATGATAGGATCTCTGTTTGTGTTGTAGGCACATCCCAGTTCTTGATTGCTTCTATCTTGGCAGGATCCACGTGAATACCATCACTGTTAATCACGTGACCCAAAAACTGAACTTCTCTTAACCAAAATTCACACTTAGAGAATTTGGCATAGAGTCGTTCTTCTTTCAGAAGCTCCAAAACTGTCCTGAGGTGTTGCTCATGTTCCTGCTTGGTTCTTGAATAAATCAGTATATCGTCAATGAAGACGATTACAAACTGATCTAGATACGGCTTGCACACCCGGTTCATTAAGTCCATGAACACAGCCGGTGCGTTAGTTAATCCGAATGGCATCACCATGAATTCGTAATGACCATATCGAGTACGAAAAGCCGTCTTGGGTATGTCTTCTTCTTGTATTCGGAGCTGATGATAACCTGATCTCAGGTCTATCTTTGAAAAGTACTGTGCTCCCTGTAACTGATCAAACAGATCATCAATCCTCGGTAACGGGTACCGATTCTTGATGGTGAGTTTGTTGAGTTCTCGATAGTCGATGCACATTCTGAAAGTTCCATCCTTCTTTTTGACAAAAAGAACCGGAGCTCCCCACGGGGAAAAGCTCGGTCGGATGAATCCTTTATCGAGAAGTTCTTGCAACTGGTTTGACAACTCTTGCATCTCCGATGGTGCGAGTCTGTAAGGAGACTTGGCTACAGGAGTTGCTCCCGGAATCAAATCGATGCGGAACTGCACCGCTCTCTCGGGTGGCAGTCCCGGTAAGTCATCCGGAAACACTTCTGTAAAATCTCTCACAATCGGTACATCTTGAATCTTGATTTCTTTCTTGTCTTTCTGAATCACGTGAGCTAGGAATGCCACACATTGTTTCCGTAAGCACTTGCGAGCTTTCATGCACGAGATTATCTTCACACTGCGTTTCGCTTGGTCTCCACGAATCTCCAAGACCTCATTGTTTTCCATAGGAATACGTAGTAGTTTATCGGAACAGATGAACTCAACTCGGTTAAGAGTTAGCCAATCCATTCCAATGATGATGTCGAAACTGCCCAGCTCCATCGGTATCAAGTCGATGGGAAATGTATGATCACCAAGTGTTAGTGGGCAATTTCTAAGTACTGTGTCAACTGAAATCTGTTTGCCATTAGCTATCTCAATAGTATAAGGGGAGTCTAATGATTCCTCAACATGATTAAGATGGCTAGCAAAATCGGATGAGATAAAACTCTGATCTGCACCAGTATTAAATAATATAGAGGCATAAAAATCAGATAGAAGAAATGTACCCGTAATGACGTTCGGGTCTTGTCTAGCTGCAGCAGCTCGTCCTCTTGGTGCTTGAGCCCTTTGTTGATTTCTCTTGGGACAACCCCGAGAGAAGTGACCAGGTTCACCACAGTTGTAGCAAGACCTGCGATCAGTAGCAGCAGTAGTAGTAGCTGCATTGTTGTTTCTGTTTGGAACTCCTGTGCTCCTGCAGCGGTTTGCCCAGTGGCCAAACTTTCCACAGTTTGTGCATTGCATGCACTGAGAGTTTGGCGCATGGTGATACTGACAAGTATTGCACAAAGGTGCAGTGCCAGTGTAGGGCTTCCTGACTTGTAGTGGTGGTGGCTGATTAAGCATTGGGGCTTGAGTAGTGGCAGCAAAGTTCCTTGCCACTTTTTGTTTCTTAGCCGGACGTTTATCCGACTTCTTGGAAGTTCCAGCTTTGGCTGTTTCAGTCTCATCCTTTAAAACTCCAGACCTTACCATCACCTTGGTAAGTTTAGCTGATAGGGAGATAGCAGCCTCCAAAGTAGCAGGATAAGCAGCCAACACGATACTTTGGATGCAAGAAGGTAATCCCGCCACATAACGGTCAATCAGCTTTTCCAATGTTGGTACCATTTCTGGCACCAAAGCTACCAACTCATGATAGCGAGTGGTGAAAGTCATATGATCAGCTCCCTTCATTACATGGTTCGAGAGTTCAGTCTCCAGCAGCTGTAGTTCGTGTTTCGGACAGAATTCGTTCCTCATAAGAAGCTTAAATTCTGCCCATGGCATCGCCATTGCTTCATCCCTTCCCTTTGCTCGAATCTGAGCATTCCACCATGTCAATGCTCGCTTGCTGAATGAACCAGCTGCATAGCGAACTTTATGGTGTTCTGGACAGTTGCTAATGTCCAGAGTGTTCTCCATCTTTTCTAGCCATTGGATCAGTCCAACAGCTCCTTCGACTCCTGTGAAACTTGGGGGTTTGCATCCTACAAAAGACTTGTAGGAGTATTCCGAAGTATGACTAGTGGTTCCACTAGCCTCTCCTGTTGTATGGCCAGAAACGTTGCCGTGGCCTTGAATCCTGTTTATCATCTCTGGGATGACATCTTTCAGCTGGCTTGTCAGTTGAGTACTCAGCAGGGTTGCCAAGGCGATAGTAGTAGGATCTATCATCTGAACATTGCTTGAGCCTGGTGGTGGAGAGTGTGGAGGAGGAGGTGGAGGTGGAGGTGGTGGTGAATGTGGAGGAGAGTCAGGTGGTGTTGGTGTCGAGGAGTGTGGTGCTGAAGTCTGCGTAGTCGGTTGCTTCCTGGGCGGCATTCTGATCATAACCGAAAGAAAATCGGTTAGTGCAGTGATCAGATGCAGAAAGCATATGCAAATAAGATCTTATGTCAGATAATATCTACATGAGGGTCCCTAGGTTATAGTCTAAGCCAAACCGTTTATGTAATATGACCTATATTTCTCCATAACCATGGCTCTGATACCAATCTGTCACACCCCAGGCCGGCGGGAACGGATCGTGTTTTCCCGTCGGGCGGAAGGTTCCCGGGGCGCGATATCTTTGAGTGATAATCAAATGATCAGATTGTTTACATAGCACATGAGATATAAATGAGAAATGCTAATCATGACATGAAATAGAATTACAAAGTTAAATTACATTGTACATCATAATTTAACTAAGTAAATCTAATCAAAAGAATCAATGAGTTTATATCTTGAACTGTACAAGATATACAAAAGTGATTCACTGTTTTGTCATATCAAAAGTATGCAATCAAAAGTAAGCTAGGTCTTCTATGAGTCCACTAGCTTATCACTTGCATATAAGTATCTACACCTGTTCGTCACCTGAGAAAACATGTATTTAAACAAAGTCAACACTAGGTTGGTGAGTTCATAAGTAAGTAAATTGAAAACCATTGAACTGATCATGCACACATTCACAATGTTATACTTGTTACTTGTAATACTTGTTTCATCTGTACCACCCAATGGCCTCTCCTTAGTTATATGTACAAGTAGTGTATCACCTGATCAAGTATGCTTATATATAGGGAATCACGCAAGGGTCAAGCCCAAACGCTATCCCACCACATACTCAATCAAGTTCTACCCCACTTGCGATACAACTGAAGGTATCCATTACCCGTTTAATCATCGTATTTGATATGTATTCAGTTGTTGTATTGATGATAGAATAATATATTGTATGGGGTTTTATTATCAAACCGAAGTGTTGATAACCCTCAATGTATTAAGGAATTTTAGATTTATATAATCTTTTCCTTGTATTATTCTATACTTGAGGTGGGTTAACTGATGATACTCTATTAAATATAAAGAGTGTGAGTTAACCCCTTGCATCTTGTCCTTGAATCATAATGCATAGAGCCTAAAAGGAATCCATTGAAATCCTCACGTAATCAGATTTCAATGCATCCGATTTATCTCTACCACTAAGTATGTCTATTGTCCTCAACGAAATCTATTACTAGTAGTGTAACATGAGAGCAGATCACCTTCTCAACCTACTAGTCAATAGGGTTTTCGCTGGATTAATTACTTATCACTGTAGATTAATATCACCATGTGTCGCTTACCAGAACCTGACTTGAGGTCGCCCTGTCACCGGTCATACGTTACCGGCCAATGAATCAATACGATCAACATACCAGCCCTACAAGCTAGAGGTTTGTCAAACCTATGGTACCACTATGCTATCGTCGGTTTAGTCACGTCAAACTAACTGGTCAGCGAATTAAAGGGGCTTACATGATCAACTTGAACAATTTGGCACATGATTGGAGTGATATAATGCAAACAGGTCAAATGTAATTAATTGTAATTGTATTCACTTGTACTCTTGTTCTCATTGTCATATGTTCTCCGTGGTATTAACAAAGTTAAATAAGAACTAGTCTTATTAGGTTATGTTAATTGATTGAGTGAATGATGTTGTTATCATGAAATTATGTTATCATGATTATCATTCCATGTTCCTTGTTCTTCTTGTAATATGTGTTGAGTTGTAAGGTTAAGTATAGTAAGATCTAGTCTTATTACACTTATTAAACTCTTGTATGGAATGATGTAGTAAAGATATATTATCTTTATATCATTCTTGTGTTTTGCTCTTGTAATCGTGTCATCATGTTCCCTTGTAATTGTTACAGTGTCATTTCTTGTAAGAATAACTAAGTGTTGTAAGAGTTAACTTACTACTAAGTTATTCTATTGTATCGATGAGTTATGACATTAAAAATATCATCATCGTCTTATCTTTCCTGTATTCTTGAATTCAAACAAGCATGCATACAATGATTTATGATAATAAGCAATTTAATATCAAATAATCAAAGTATTAGCAATATGTAAGCAAAACTTTTAAATAAATAAAAGTAAAGCATGTTTCTCAGCCCCGAGAGTTTAAAATCAGTAAAGATTAAAGAAAAGGGGCATATGAACTCACTTTGTAGTTGTTGAGGTTTGACTTAGCTTAAACGAGAATGCACGCGCTCTTGTTTGTACTTGTTGTAGTTTTCACTCTCCTGTATTGATTTCAATTTGTTTTTGACTAATAAGTATCAAATTATTGCAATTAATGTGAGTGTATGTGTTAACCCTAAAGTTGGTTAACACCCGTGTGTCTCAGTCTCAGTCTTTGATATTTGGCCCAACTAACTTGCAAATCAACTCAATAACACACAATCCACTTGTTTTAACCTAGCATCCTTTTGTTTATTAATGTATTGATTACTTGAATTGTTATCATAACAAAAGTATTCTAAGTATAAAACTTAAAATTATTATCTAACACCTTTGAAATGTCATAGGTTATGTTTTATGATCCAACTCAACTCTTGTTGCCCTTATAGTAAAATACCATCACTATTTCATGTGAATCGATTGTTAGTGAGTCGAAACGAGTTACGGGTCGAATAGAACATGGTCTTGGGCCGATCGGTTGGGCCAATTAATGTGTGTTTGGGCCTAATGTACAAAAAGTGGGCCGAGGATGATCGTGTGGGCCAAATGGTCTCTTGGAACGGATATCATTTATTGGACCGAAACCGTGTATGGGCCTTGGGCTTACGCTGGTTGACTAACGTTTTGATGTTGAGAATCCTACGTGGGCCGAAGGCCATAACCTGAGCCAAACATGGTCGTTGTCAAATCTGGTTGATGTTGGGCCTGCTATCAGATGGGCCACCTAATTCTCTTGGGCCAAGGTAGGTTGTGGACTATGTTTAACTCTAAGTGGGCCGAACTAAAGGAATAATAAATCCCATGATAAACCGGCTGGACAAGAGGGTAGCAGCGAGGTCGCATGTTTCCAGCGAATGTGGCAGGGGCGAAGAAGGAGTGGCGAATGAGGCTTGGTTCGGCAAATGACATCCACATGACCGAGAGAATGGGGAGAACTCCAGGCCGAACGAATGAGAGTCGAATGGCTTCAGTCGGCGAATAGAGTGGTTCGATCGGAGGTTGGCTCATACGGCCACCTTGTCATTCGACCATGGTCATTCGCCCAGCTGTGGGTTGAGTTCGGTCGTGGTGGTCCAGGTCAAGATCTGTGGTGGTGGTATACAATGGCTGAGTTTCGAGGGGTGAGGGTCGGAGAAGAAAGTGTATGACCGGTTTAAGAATGGTAGTCGACCAAGGGTTATGAAAACCCTAATTTTCGCATTATTCACAGCTTATTACCTCGAATTTCTGTTGGTTTCGCTCTAGATCGGTTGTACTTTCGTGTAGAGGAGATCAATACCTTCGTTTAGGTTCAAGAATGGCTCAATTTCATCAAGAAATGGATGAGTTATGGTAGAGAGAAGTTTCAACTTTTTAGAGAGAGAGAGATGCCGGATCTAGGGTTTTAGAGAGAGGAAGTGGGGTGTTTAATGAGGAAGATGAACTCATTAAGGGTATTTATACCCCGAGTGAGTTCGGGTTCGTTTTCGTTGCTCGGTTCGTTAATTCGTCACGTTTCCGGGAAATTACGCGTAATTTAAAAGGAATTAACTAAAAGAAACTAATTAAATTACTTTGATGAGTTTCAAAATTGTAAAATTTTATTTATTTTATTTTATTAAATTATTTTCGATCGTGTCGTACTTTCGTTTTCGTTTTATCAGATCGCGTCACCTTCGCGCGTAATTCGTTCGAATCGTCACCCGAACGAATACGACGATGGTTTTGCTTTCTGACTTTTGTTTTCTACTTTTCAGTCATTATTTCAGAACGTTAAACTCACAGATATGTTTGTGTGAATCGTCACCCACGCAAACACACTGTTAGTTCGTTATTCTGAAATAACACTGTAATGGTGTTTAAATTGTGTTTCCTCACTGTCGGACTCAACTATACTTCTTGTTTTCACATTGCTCATGTACTGACTTGTCGGCCATCTGATTCCTGTCATCTATGGACATCAGATCGCAACCGATATGTTTCCGTTGTTTACTTGAACACTGTTGTTTCCCGTGATTCGTTGTGTTAACTGTACTTAAGTTTTCACTTAAATACACACAACTATTGTTTCAAATGTATGTTGTACTTACTGTATTTAAGTTTACACAAAAATACGTACAACTATGTATTGTATTTTGAAATCTGATAATACAATTACTGTTTATGTACATGTATTTACACATAGTATAAAGTGAAAGTACACATACCGTACGGACTTGCCGGACGATCTGGTACTTGCTGTTACATAACGAGGCACATGTGTCTTTCCTAATTGCCAACAAGCTTTTAGAATCTACAATGGCCACGACTGCCCTGTCATTTGAAACACCACATTCGTTTATTCAGTATAGTTCTGAAGCTGTAAGATATAAAGTCTGATGCTTTCCAAACATCTCCATGTTTCTGGTTTCAGCCCCGAAATTCCAATATTAACAACGGAAGAATAAGGCCATCTTTCCGAATTCATTAGTCCTCCGAAAGATATGTTAGAGCTTTGAAAGACTTGAATACTTCGGAAGGGATAGCTCACATGACAAACACAAAGCTTCCGAATGCTGCTTTAAGCTTCTGATACAAATAGCTTACGAGAAGATTCTTCGGCTAATGTCTATCTAAATCAAGAAAGGTTCAGAGATGCTTTCCTTCTTCAAGACTAAAGCAGAAGACACTTTCATCAAAGAACTTTATTTTAACAGCAAAAGACACTCTACATTAATGCCTTTTGTAGTGTAGGTAATTAATGTAAAACTCAAAGAAGTTATTTGTATTAATTGTGATTAATGTAACTTGGCCTGTCAAGTTATAATAGTATACTAGTTATAGCATTCGTTTGTTTTCTAGTTAGTTGTCCAGCTTTGTATTCCTACGAGAATGCTGCTGTAGCTTTTAGTATAAATTTATTCACTTGTATCCTTGAGAAGTAAGCTTGCTAGTGCCGTTTAGTTACTAACTTTTAATATATGCAATTGAGTGAAATATACATTGAGATTGAAAGAACTTCTGTTGTCGTTAATTGTTATTTTTTTCATTTACAAGATAAGAAGATTGGTAGAGATTCCACATCTATCAATCTTGACGCAAATGAATATTGTAAGTGTTGTGTTTAAGTCACAACCCAATCCTACAAGTGGTATCAAAGCTTTGGCTTTTTACCTTAAGTGATTATTCATCCTTAAGAGTCTGTGAATGTTCGATTCAATGTTAAGACATATAAAGTGTACATCAAAATCTCCAGGATCATTGAAGAGTTTGCAAATGTTCAATTCAATGAACACACTGTCAATAATCCTGGAATTGGTTCTGACTGGCTATTTGATCTAAATGGATTCACATTTGCATTTAATCTTTCAAAAGAGTATGATACATGAACTAAGACAAATGAAACAACTACATCTCAACTCAGGAAAGAAAGTGATTATGAAGTGGAGCTACCTATAGCTTCAGGACAACATTTAACAGATTTGGTACCCTCTCAACATACAACTTCTCAATCAGAAACCATCATTTCATGAGAAGCCACTCCTTTAAGTGATGCAATTTCCACTCCACAAGATGTAAATCAATCTGACAGTCTCTTCAAAAAAACCACAATAGTAGAAGATTTTTAGTCTAGAGAAGATCAGCTCACAACCGCTCAAAAACCAAAAGACATGCAAGAAACAAAACATGAGGATGTATTACCGGATCTACAAATTGGAAATATTGATTTGAATTCTCAGCTATATGTGATTCCAAGACTTCGTATCCATAATACACATCCAACTGAAAACATAATTGGTAATTTAGAGGAAGGAGTCAGGACCAGAAATTCCCAACATAATGCAAACATCTGCTCGTTTTCTTGCCTTCTATCCCAACTAGAACCAAAGAAAGTTGCTGAAGCAGCGAAAGATAGTAGCTGGGTAGAAGCAATGCAAGAGGAACTTCTTTAATTTGAAAGGCAAGGAGTATGGAAGACTGGTCCTCTTCTGAAAGGAAAATCGACAATAGGAACTAAATGGTTGTTCAGAAACAAGAAATATGACAAAGGTGTTGTCATTAAAAACTAAGCAAGACTGGTTGTTCAAGGATACACTCAGGAAGAAGGAATTGATTATGATGAAGCCTTTGCACCAGTAGCCCGAATTGAAGCTATTAGAATATTTTTAGCTTTTGCAGCTGCAAAGGACTTCAAAGTTTTTCTAATGGTTGTCAAGAGTGCTTTCCTATATGGAAAAATAGATGAGGAAGTGTATGTGTGTCAACCTCTGGATTTGAGGGTCCAAAATTCCCTGATCATGTATGCAAGCTTGATAAAGCCTTAAATGGGCTGCATCAAGCTCGCTATTAATGGTATGAAACCTTATCATCTTTTCTCTTGGAAAATGGATTCAAGAGAGGAACCATTGACAAAAATCTTTTCTTAAAGAATTCCAGTTAACAGATCATGTTTGTTCAGGTGTATGTTGATGACCGGATCTTTGGATCAACAGACGAACATCTCTGTAAAGGATTTGAAACACTTATGAAATCCAAATTTTAGATGAGGTTAATGGGCGAACTTACTTTCTTTCTTGGACTTCAAGTGAAACAAACCTCTACAAGAATATTCATTAACCAATGTAAATATGTTAAGGACATTCATTAACGATTCAAGTTGGTGTGCTCAACTTATTTGGATTCAAAAAAAAATGAAAGACTATGGAATAGAATTCTCCACCACCCCTATACAAGTAGACAAAAGCGGTGCAATATCCATTACAAACCAATTGTTGGATCGAGTACTCTACTTACTTTAGCTAAGGATTTCAATTGTTAGGCTCTTTTGGAAAGAACAAGTAAGAACTCCCTCTCAAGTTAAGAACTCTGGTATCAAACTTGTTCAACAAGTTTGTATTTATAAAGAAAACTAAGACAATAATATATGTAACTTTGGGAGAACAAATCCAAAAATATCTGATTTCTTCGCGGTACGCCAAGCTCCAATTCGCCTTCCTTGGCGGTACGCAATGAGAAGAGCGGTGCAATGGATCAGATTGTTAATCAGAAGTCTTGCAAAAATGTATATTCTTCACCCTTCTCGAGCTCTAGCACCCAGCAGACGAAGAAACTCATATTTCTATCATCAAATCATAGATTTGAAGCCCTTTGAACCTACAGATCGCACCAGGGATCGTATTTATCGTTGTTCTGCAGTTGAAACTCTATCTGATTAGGTAACGGTTCATTTTAACCTTCTAGTTTGATAATGGTTGATTAGATCTTGATTTTGAACGTAGTGGTATAGTTAGTGTTGTTAATTATTGCCTAGATGATGGCTAGGATTGATTATAAACGAAGAAGTCAATGTGTTAACGGATTAATCCTTGTTTTGATCCGTTGTAATGCCCAGTTTTCATGAAATCATAACTATAGTTATAATGGTTTAAACCATTTGATTGTGACAATGTAGGTGATTAGTTTGATTAATCTTTGAAATGCAAGGTTAAATCCAAGTATTTCAAACTAATCACAATCGTTAACATACTCATTGGAATGATTATCTAATGTTTATGATAACAGTCATATTAGTATGTTAAACATGGTTATTAAACCTATTCTAATGTCACATTGTGATATTTCATGATATTTGGGTATTCAATAACAAGGATTGATCATTCCTAAGCCATAAATTCATCTAGAAATTGTTTCAGCACCATAATCAACATCATTAACTATTTGGTTGATCTGAGATTATTCTGATTAATCAAACCTATCATCAACCTTGTATTAGGAACCTGAATCAGTGTAGGTTCCTACATTATCATACATTGTATGATATAACACAAAAATAATTTAAAAACCTAATATCGGGTTGATGACTTTCAAGGCAATGTCTTTGGCATTGGACATTCAGAAAGTTATAATCAGTAAGTTAAACCATAAATAACTAATTAAACATAAACTAATGCAGAGTTATCCTATTATTACCAGTTTGTGTGATATTATGCTACCAGTGAGATATCAGGTGAGTTTTGTACAACCCCTTTTCTTTTTAATGCTTTATAAACATCGGGATAGCACTGTGGAACTTTTCAGAACTATATGATATGTGTCGCTGTTATCTACGTGATTTCATGTGATTTGTTGAGAACTTGTGGATTTCATGGGATTTTGCCTGTAGAACCGAACTCTATCACAGAACTTGAAAGTCCTCATTCCTGAACTGTATCTAGTGAACCCATGTAGGGCCAAACAGAATACAATGATAGTACTATCGGCTGACAACCCATTTGCCGGGAGCTTGCAACTCCCCTTGGTGTAAATGTTTGTTATTTGTTTCCAGAACTTCCTAATGTAGTGACAGACATTAAGACAATGAGGCACTAAGATATGTACCGACGGGTAGTATCTTTATAGAACGAGAACGGAGTAGTCCGAAAGGAACTAGACACGGGTCCCATGGTTATCTTTAACTGAACATTTTGAGAACTTACATATCATATCATATTGTTGAACATGAAATTTACGATCTCACCAGCTTTGTGCTGATTTTAAAACTTAAACCTTTTGTAGGGAGACAGTGACCACCAGGTGAGGATGCACATCATACACTTGTAATTAAATAAATTAGATAATGTAATAAACTTAGTTTACATATTGTAATGTTGATTGTGATTACGAAATCCTTGTGATACCGGATCAAGTAAGTCACACCTCATCTCGGAGACATCACCACTATGCTTCCGCAACCTTCTCAGTGACATCATCAACAGGTGACGAGAGGTGGGTGTGAGAGGGTGGTATCAAAGCCACATGATATAGAATTTAGCTGGACTTAGAGACCTAGACTATAACCATAGGCTCGTATAGTGACATAGAGAGCACTAATTAAGCTAGGATAATCAGGTGGTACGAATTCCAGTTATGAGTGGCCAGCATAACTGAAATTCACAACACGTGTGCATTCTAGTCTAATTTAATCTAAGCAGAACAATAATAACTATAAGGACGAGTAGCTGCTTTGAGATAGGAAGAGATATCATATCATGTTTATGTTGAATATTATAATTCAATATTTATTTCATGGTACTGATTTAAAGTTTTTGATGTATACAGCGATGGCCAATCCGGGCGAGAGGTATATCTACCAGCGATTCCCATACGTTATCTTAGATGATACTCCCAGCTCGAGTTCTGGGTCAGACTCGGACCTATCCGAGGCTTCGTCTACAGCATCTTAGGCGGTACCTGTAGTACCTCACACACCATCACCACCAGTACCAGTTACTCCACCTCCACCACCATTAACATCAGGATTGCATGGACATTCTCAACCTCATGCTGAGAATGCATCAGCTGATACACGACAGAGCTCATCGCCACAGAGAGTCCATGTGTGGGATGTCTTGAGAAGAATGCGGGGTCAGGCCCGCAAGACCACTGAATTGACTCCTAGGCACCAGTTGGCACCGTGAGACGAGCCTCCGCTGATACACGAGGTGGGAGAATCATCCCACAAGGCAGAGATTAGAGCCCAGTTGTTTTAGGTTTCCCAGGATCTGCAAGGTGTGCAGCAGGAGTTACAGCAGCAGCATGCCACTATTAAGGATACATGTACGACAGTACTAGAGATTCTAACTTCTCATCTGACCCTTATGGATCAGGTGAACACATTATACACGGATACTCGAGCATGGAGGGTTACGGTATTGGAGCGTCTACGAAGGACTTGGAGGCAGATGATCATTGCTGCATTCTGGCAGCAGGTTGAGGTGCTGAGAGCAGGGGTAGTGAGGGTGAGAGATTTTTTGGATTGGTTTGGGATGGTCAGTTTTGAGACTAGGATGATCGTGTTGGCTGTAGTTATGGTAGCCTAGCCATAATGTTTTCCTGCTTATGGTATTTCTTACGATAAGAATGTTCAGGCGGTTCTTTTGGGATACCATCAGTACAGAAGGATAGGTTGTTGGTATGTGATTTAGAGGGGATGTTTTGATTGTGAAATAGATCCTCGGTAGTTAATGATAGTATGGATTTTCTGCCAGTTTTGTATTAAAAACTTTGTGGTTGTACAAAACTTATATCATAGTAATAAAATAGTTTTTTTTGTATAATTTTTTTGTGTGTGATGTGTGAACTAAGTATCAATATCAAACTTATATGAACTATATACTAATATCGAACTGTATGAGAACATTTTTGTGTGAGAACATATATATTGTCTATATGACAATGTATCACAGAACTATGAGAACATTTTGTGTGAGAACATATCTGTTGCCTTTAAGGCAATGTATCAAATAACTGTATATGAACATTTTTCTGTGAGAACATATCTATTGTCTGTATGACAATGTATCACAGAACTATGAGAACATTTTGAGTGAGAACATATCTGTTGCCTGTAAGGCAATGTATCAAAGAACTGTATGTGAACATTTTTGTGTGAGAACATATCTATTGTCTGTATCACAATGTATCACAGAACTATGAGAACATTTTTGTGTAAGAATCTATCTATTGTCTGTATGAAAATGTATCACATAACTATGAGAACATTTTGTGTGAGAACATATCTGTTGCCTGTAAGGCAATGTATCAAAGAACTGTATGTGAACATTTTTGTGTGAGAACATATCTATTGTCTGTATGACAATGTATCACAGAACTATGAGAGCATTTTGTGTGAGAACATATTTGTTGCCTATAAGGAAATGTATCAAAGAACTGTATGTGAACATTTTTGTGTGAGAACATATCTATTGTCTGTATGACAATGTATCACAGAACTATGAGAATATTTTTGTGTGAGAGCATATCTATTGTCTGTATGACAATGTATCACAGAACTATGAGAACATTTTGTGTGAGAACATATCTGTTGCCTTTAAGGCAATGTATCAAATAACTGTATATGAACATTTTTGTGTGAGAACATATCTATTGTCTGTATGACAATGTATCACAGAACTATGAGAACATTTTGAGTGAGAACATATCTGTTGCCTGTAAGGCAATGTATCAAAGAACTGTATGTGAACATTTTTGTGTGAGAACATATCTATTGTCTGTATCACAATGTATCACAGAACTATGAGAACATTTTTGTGTAAGAATCTATCTATTGTCTGTATGAAAATGTATCACATAACTATGAGAACATTTTGTGTGAGAACATATCTGTTGCCTGTAAGGCAATGTATCAAAGAACTGTATGTGAACATTTTTGTGTGAGAACATATCTATTGTCTGTATGACAATGTATCACAGAACTATGAGAGCATTTTGTGTGAGAACATATTTGTTGCCTATAAGGAAATGTATCAAAGAACTGTATGTGAACATTTTTGTGTGAGAACATATCTATTGTCTGTATGACAATGTATCACAGAACTATGAGAATATTTTTGTGTAAGAGCATATCTATTGTCCGTATGACAATGTATCACAGAACTATGAGAACATTTTTGTGTGAGAACATATCTATTTTCTGTATGACAATGTATCACATAACTATGAGAACATTTTTGTGTGAGAACATATATGTTGCCTGTAAGGCAATGTATCAAAGAGCTGTATATGAACATTTTGTGTGAGAACATATCTATTGTCTGTATGGTAATGTATCACAGAACAATGAGAACATTTTTGTGTGAGAACATATCTATTGTCCTGTATGATAATATATCAAAAACATGTGTAACAACATATCTATATTACAATGCTCAGAACTGTGTAATATTTTAACATGTTTTTGAAATAACAGGACTGAGTATAACTACGAACACTTGTGTGATTTCTGTGTACTGAGAACATATCTGAACTATATCAATGTAGTTATACTATATTTATTATAATCACATTTCAACATGGATTTTGTCTATATGACTAAATATGGTCAAATTTATGTAATCAAACGGGTTATATCTTTAATGTTCTTGAACTGACCTGAGTTTGTCTGCATGTGAGCAGAATAATGGCTCCTAAAAGAGGTCGACTAGCTAAGAAAGGTACCAACAACGTTACTAACCCTGAACAGAATCAAGTCCCACCAGTGAATGTAGAACTTAATTCGGATCCACAGATCAATCCGGAAACAAATGTGGTTCCACCTGAAAATCTAGAAACAAATATTGTTCCACCTGTGAACCTTGATGTGAACCGGGTTCCACCTGCAGGTGCAAGTGGATCTGAACTGAATGAAGCAATGATAGTAGGAATAGTGAGAGAACAACTATCAGCTTGTGGTGTTTTGACACAACACCAACCACATATCACAACGGGTTCTAGTGGGGACCATGATCACAATGAACTTAACACTAATGGTTGCCATGTAGAAACCCATAATACCACTGGTACAACAACAATGAAAACAACTGTTCCAGATTCACCACAGTAAGGATGTACTTATAAATAATTTGCTTCTTGCAACCCTCCTACTTTCACGAGTAAAGAAGGAGCAGCTGGACTTTTAACGTGGATTGAGGAGATAGAAACAAAACTTAAGATCAGCCAATGTTTGGCGGAGCATAAGGTGTCTTATGCTGCTTATTCTCTGAAAGAATCAGCTATAACCTGGTGGAATACCCAGGCTAAAAGTTTGGGCTCAGCTACAGTTGATTTGATGGGCTGGAATGATTTCAAAACTCTGATTATGTCAGAGTACTGCCCAATCACTGAAATTCAAAAGCTCCAGGAGGAATTCTGGAATCACTCGATGATCGGTGCTGATTGTTTATCTTATACCGATCGGTTTCACGAACTTACTTGCTTACTTCCCAATATGTTTCCTACGGAAGCAGCTTTGATTGAGAAGTATATCAAGGGTCTGGTTCCCCAAATTCGGGGAATGGTAACTGCAGCTGAACCTACCATTCTTAAACGTACATTTCTTTTGACCACTAAGCTTACCGATGAGGCGGTAAGAAGTGGTACTTTGATCGTAAAAACTCAGATGGCGGTGGGCCGTAGTGATGTCGGTACTTCGAATGTTTCAAAAGGTACCAAACGAAAGTGGTTTGGTAAGACCAAAACGAAAACTCCAGTTGAGACCAGTCAGCCAAATCAACGGTGAGGAACTATGGTGCAACTGTTCTTGAGAGGAAATTTACACTAGGCAGGCGCCCAAATGCAACAAATGTCCATTCCATCATACAGGACCATGTCCTGTTTGTCTGAACTATAATCGAGTATGACACTACGCTAAATATTGTAACTTTCCTACTCAACCACTAAACCAAGAACCACGACAAACCACTCAAACCAGCAGGTCATGTTTCAAGTGTGGAAGTCCTGACCATTTTATGAGAAACTGTCCGAACAATAACAACACCAATCAAGGGAATGAAACTAGTGGAAGAGCTTTTCAGATTGGTCCGACCGAGGCAAGGCATGATGCAAACATTGTCACTGGTACGTTTCTTCTTAATAACCTATACGCATCAGTTTTGTTTGATACAGGGGTAGATTAGAGTTTTATCTCTCCTGAATTTGCATCATTACTCTCATTGCCTACGGTAGATCTAGAAACTCCTAATGTCTTTGAACTTGCTAATGGCAAGTTAATCAAAACTAACAGTATCATTCAAGGGTGTTCCTTGAATCTTAATGATCATCCTTTCAATATTAATCTACTCCCTATTGAGCTTGGGAGCTTTGATGTTGTTGTCGGTATGGACTGGCTTTCTGATAACCAAAAGAAATTTGTGTGTCAAAACAAGGTGATCCGTATACCATTACTTAATCGTAATACACTGATAGTTCAAGGAGAGCGAGCCGGTAGAAAACTTGGTATCATATCTTGTATGCAAACTCAGAAATGTTTACGAAAGGATTTCAAGCCTTTTCAGCACATGTGATTGAGAACTATCCTGCACAAAAACGTATTGAAGATATTCCGGTAGTCAAGGATTTTCCTGAAGTCTTTCCTGAGGATATATCAGGATTACCCCTAGTGAGACAAGTTGAATTTCGTATTGACTTGATTCCAGGTGCAGCACCTGTAGCTAAAGCTCCTTATCTTTTAGCACCCTCAGAATGCAAGAGCTTTCAGGTCAACTGCAAGAACTGTTAGATAAAGGTTTTATTAGACTTAGTTTCTCACCCTGGGGAGCACCAATTCTTTTTGTGAAAAAGAAGGATGGTTCATTCAGGATGTGTATTGACTACATGGAACTCAATAAACTGACAATCAAAAACCGTTATCCATTACCTCGTATAGATTATATGTTTGATCAATTACAAGGCGCTACTTGTTTTTCAAAGATCGATATAAAAACCGTATATCATCAGTTACGAATTCATAATGATGATGTTTCTAAAACTGCTTTCAGAACTCGATACGGACATTACAAATTTCTAGTAATGCCGTTAGGATTTGTAATACCCTGACCGATGGCGGAAAAGTCGGGATGCCACGAGGGATGTGTAGATTGTTCATAAGCTCGTGGGCATCTAAATAAATCATCACATATCAATTAAACCAAATAAAGTATTTACACAAAAATCATGTTCGTCATGATTTAATTACAACAATTAAACAAAAGATTTAGCTAAATTAACTAAACTCTAGTCTTTAGAAATCCAGTTAATTTAGCTAAGTCCAAGATCCTAAGTGATGATGTCCAAAAGATGTAGAACTACCCAGCTCTACCTACTTCTCTTCGTTCCCTGAAACATACAGAAAATCAAGTGTCAACTACGAAGTAGTTGGTGAGTAATCATAAGTTTTTATGTTTCAGAAATGTTTACAAGTGTTTATAAAAGTTTATAGTTTTCAAGAAAAAATACACATGTGCACCTGCGAGATAATCCAACACTGCCAACACAGAAACACAAACACAACAATCACACAATTCAAATAATCACAAATAATCAACCACATATATTCAACCAATCTCAACCAATCACAAATCAATCAATAATCAATATTCACCATAATTATTTCAATATAAGTTACCGCGGAGGACCTCAGTCAACTCAATCAACGGCGGAATCATTGTGGAGGACCTCAGCCAACTCAACCAACGAGATTCCTAAATAGTATAAGTGTCAATACATGCACTGTGGAGGACCGCAGTCAACTCAACCAATAGTAGAATCATTGAGGAGGACCGAAGTCAACTCAACAACAGTAACTCAATCATTACGGAGAATCTAAGTCAACTCAACCAATAATGACTCACTGAGTTATAATAATCCATCAACAATCAATGATAATTCAATAATATGAATATCATAATGATAAATGAGGTGTCACCCATGTGTTATCAAAATAATATTTAAAATTCTGGTTTACATGTTCCACCTCCGAGTTTAAAAGCAAAATGATTTAAATAGGAGGTGATGAGAACTCACTTGAATTCCTCAGATTCAATGTTTGTATAATATGAGCTCACGTATGCGAAATCAAATATACTTCAACAACCTGTTATTATCGTATGCTTCGTGTTCATAAATATGTAAGTTTGATCATTATTAAGGGTCTATACGTGTTTATCTTAAATTCATAAGTATTTCTTTAACTTAGTTTATTTTACCTAAGTTAGAATGATACTTGTGGCTACGGAAATCATTATCGTCAAAATATAATTTAAACTTGTTGGTTTTAATTATATAGTGATGATAAACTAAAAGTGAAATCTTGTGTGCACCCCCATAGATATGTATGCTAAAAGGTGATAACTTTAATCATACACACATCAATACATACATGCATGATCAATTAAATCGACCACCATAATCTAAGTTATTAAAATCCAATTTAAGTTTTAAGGAAATTATATTTAAGTTATTCTCATAAAATGTTCACATTATGTATAATCTCATAATTCAAAACTTATGTTTTAACAAAAGGTGGCAACTCCTAAATCCTTCATGCATGCATGGGTATATCCAATTATCATGTTCTTTTGTTCACCCTTAACCCCTAGTTCGAATGTTTAGGTTTAACAGCCCTAATTCCGACGATAGTCCCTAGGTTCGCTGCTCATAGATTAGTAGCCTAGGGTTCGGCCATAGTAAAGGTTCGGTCGAGAGAGAGGTTCGCAGCTATTAGGTTTGTAGCTTCCAGGTTCGCAGACCAAGGGTTCGGACATCATGAGGTTCATAATTCCCCGGTTCGTAGCATTAGGTGGGTTCGGCTACTATGGGGTTCGGCTGAATGCACACAGATCCGGCAGCTCCATGGTTCGTGAAGCATCAGGTTCGTACAGCTCAGGTTCGTCCCAATGAGGGTTCGTGAACATGCAAGGTTCGTGGCTCACATGCGGGTTCGGTGCTGATCATAGCTTCGTGGCCCATAAGGTTCGCAGGCCAAGGTTCGGCCATGCAGGGTTCGGGCAACTGCTTTGTCGCGAACCAGCAGATTCATTATCATCATCTTTGAGTTTCTTCAAGATACAGGGTCATCCATGGCTTTCCCATACCCATACTAGTTCGTTTTAAAGTTTTAAAGTTTTAAAGTGATAAAATCTCTTAAAAAGGCGGGGACAATAACCGGTTTCTATATGTGTAAAAACCAAAAAGTAAAGTGAACGATCTACCTTCAAATCGTGATCAAATGCTCGAAATCTTTGTGGGTTCTTGTTCTTCTCGATCACATGAACGTTTAGACATTAAGATCTTGCAAAACCGTTGAGAAATGAATGAGATATTCTAAAGAGAATTTAGAGAGAGAGAGGTGACGAAATTGGTGGTTTAGAGAGAGAAAGGGTTTGGGAGAAATGAGAAGAAAGAAGTATTTCTTCTTTCTTATACTCCGGATCGTCCCTGCGTGCTCGATCTTGTTTATTACGCGTTAACATTATCACATTGCTCTGTTTTTCTTGTAATTTATTTTAAAAACATAAAATGTTTAAATAATTAGGTTTTGCTTAACAAAATGATTTTTTAATTAAACACATTTTATAAAATTGATTTCGTTTACTTTCGTTAAATTATTTATTTAATAAAACAATTTATTCGAATATGTCTTAGGTTGTAATCCCTAATAAACATTTTTAGTTTCCTTTTCTTTATTTATTATCGTTAGATATTATTTTGGTTATCTCGTCGAAACGTGTTACCTACGTACGTATTCGTAAAGATCGTCACCTTTTCGAATCCAACGCTCCTATCGTATTTCGATTCGATTTACGATTTATGAAATATTGTTTCAGTATATTATTCCTAATAATTATATTCGTGCAAATCGTCACCCACGTGAATATATTATTAAGTTAATATTTTTGAAATAATATTCGCGTTAAATTTAATATTCGTAACCTCACCATCGCGTAGTTATTTTAAACAACGCTTTCATTATTTTATTACCTTGAATATTATAATTCCCAATCCAAATCCCATTAAATCATATCATTGACACATCCATGATAGACCGAAATAAGCTTATGTATAGGGCATATGTAGGAGTAGGTCGCAACCTATCTAGCCACCGTCCCACCACCATTTCGATAAACCATGACCCTGTGTCCTTGACTATATTTAGTAACCAACCAATAACAAACTCATAAACCTTTGTCATTCCAACCCAAAACCTCGAATTCTCCTCACCAAATCCTCAACACTGATATAATCATGATAAACCGAAGATGGTTTATGTATAGGGCATACGTAGAAGTCAGTCGCAACTGCTTCAGCCTCCATCCCACCACCTCTTCGATAGACCATGAATATATCCTTGCCTATCTTTGGTTATAGAATCCCATACCACTATCATTCCATATCAACAATCCATATCATATCAATTCAATTGCAATAAACTCTCTGGTTCTGTCTAGATATTTTCCAACTAGATTTCCCATTGGTTTATGCTCATTATTATATGTTCTCAATATGTATACTAATGATAATAACATCCAATAATCCATAGTAATTATCAATTATCATATCAGGTTTAACAACACAAACATTTATGTAATGAAGTGCCTGAAATACAGTGATGTTACAGGATTAACGAATGCACCTGCGCTTTTCATAGATCTAATGAATCGAGATTGTAGGCCTTATTTGGATAATTTTGTGATTGTGTTTATTGACGATATTCTTATTTATTCTCGAAACCAACAAGAACATGCTCAACACTTGAAACTGATCCTAGAACTTTTGGCATGTGAAAAACTATACGCCAAATTTTCAAAGTGTGAGTTTTGGTTACGAAAAGTTCAATTTCTTGGGCACATAGTGAATGAAAACTGTATTCAAGTGGGTACTAGTAAGATCGAAGCTGTGAAACAATGGGAGACACCACGAACCCCAACTGAAATAATTATCGTCGATTTATCAAGAACTTTTTAAAGATAGCCTTGCCACTAACCACATTGACATAGAAAAATCAACCATTTATATGGGGTTCCCAACAGGAGGAGGCATTCCAACTGTTGAAACACAAACTCTGCAAAGCACCTATCTTGGCATTACCGGAAGGTACTGATAATTTCATAGTGTACTGTGATGCTTCTCGTCAAGGTCTTGGGTGTGTGTTGATGCAGAAGGATAAGGTAATTGCTTACGCTTCTAGACAACTGAATGTACATGAGAAGAACTATACCACTCATGATCTAGAACTTGGTGCAGTGGTGTTGCACTCAAGATTTGGAGACACTATTTATACGGAACAAAGTGTATTGTATACACTGATCACAAAAGTCTTCAACACATTCTGGATCAGAAAATGTTGAACATGCGATAAAGGCGGTGGGTAGAACTTTTAAACGACTATGACTCTGAAATTCGTTATCACCAGGCAAAGCGAATGTCGTAGCCGATGCCTTGAGTCGAAAGGAACGAGTCAAACCTTTACGTGTGAAAGCGTTAGGGATGACGATTCAAACCAGTCTAATTCCTTAGATAAGAGAAGCTCAGCAACAAGTTGTACAAGCAACGAACTATCCTACTGAGGAGTTAAGAGGATTAGACAAGCAACTCGAAACTAAGACTGATGGAGTGTTGTATTTCAAAAGCCGAATTTGGGTTCCTTTATTCGGTAACTCTAGAACAATCATCTTGGATGAGGCGTACAAATCCAAGTATTCTATTCATCCAGGTGCTGATAAAATGTATAAAGATCTTAGAAATTTTACTGGTGGCCTGGAATGAAGAAACACATAGCAGAATACGTGGATCGATGTTAAACATGTCTCAAAGTTAAGGCTGAACATCAACGACCTTCTGGGTTATTATAACAACCTGAGATTCCCATGTGGAAATGGGATCAGATCTCTATGGATTTCATTACTAAACTACCCAGAACATCGCGTAATCATGATTCTATATGGGTTGCTGTTGATCGCCTTACTAAATCTGCGCATTTCTTACCCATCCGAGAAGATTACTCTATGGATCGACTCGCTAAACTCTATGTTAATGAGATTTTATCTCGACATGGAGTACCAATCTCTATCATTTCTGACAGAGATATTCGATTTATGTCACGATTTTGGCAAACTCTTCAGAATGCTCTGGGCACACAAATCAATATGAGCACAGCTTATCATCCACAAACGGACGGGCAGACTGAATGAACGAATCAAACTCTTGAAGACATGCTCAGAAGCTGTGTGATTGATTTTGGAGGTAGTTGGGATATTCATCTTCCACTTGTTGAATTCTCATACAATAACAGCTACCATACCAGTATTCAATGCGCTCCATTCGAAGCACTTTATGGACGCAAGTGTAGATCACCTATCTGTTGGTTAGAGGTAGGTGAAAATCAAATCATAGGCCTAGAATTCATTCAAGAAACAACTGATAAGATCACACTCATTCAAGAACGAATTAAAGCTGCTTGCGATCGTCAAAAGAGTTATGTTGATAATCGTCGTAGACCTCTAGAATTTCAAGTAGATGATCGAGTAATGTTGAAAGTTTCACCTTGGAAGGGTATTTTCAGATTTGGAGAGCGAGATAAACTCTCACCAAGATTTGTAGGGCCATTCAAAATTCTTGAACGAATTGGATAAGTGGCCTACAAACTTGAATTACCTCCTTAAATCAATAACATTCACGATGTCTTTCATGTATCAAATCTGAAAAAGTGCCTAGCTGACGAATCATTGATCGTACCTCTTGAATAGATTCAAATTGATGAAAAACTTCAGTTCAGTGAAGAACCAGTAGAAGTAATGGATCGAGAGGTTAAAGTATTAAAACGCAGTCGCATACCAATCGTTAAAGTTTGATGGAATTCACAACGTGGACCTGAGTATACGAGGGAACGTGAAGATCGAATGAAAGCAAAATACCCACACTTGTTCTCATAAACGATTGTCATCAGGTAAGTCTTCACTAAATTTCAGGACGAAATTTCTCTAACAAGAGGAGACTGTGACAATTGCATTTGAAAATTTCGTCATTAATGATGTGAGCACATTTGGTCGTACTTGAAATCCACATTGATTTAGCTATCGTAATTATTACAGGTTGATAGTATGCGAGAAATGATGAACGCATGCGAAAACCGTGCGCGAAATGGAGTTTCGGATTCTCGGAAATCGAAAAACGAAGAAAAATTTCGAAGTATTGAACTCCGGGGGTCGTCGCGGTACGCCAAGGCCAGGATGAGCGTCCTTGGCGGTACGCGAAGGACCAAAAATATCTGATTTATTCCAGATTTCTTCGCGGCACGCCAAGCTCCAATTCGCCTACGCGATGAGAAGGGCAGTGCAATGGATCGAATTGTTAATCAGAATTCATGCAAAAATGTATATTCTTCACCCTTCTCGAGCTCTAGCATCCAGCAGACGAAGAAACTCATATTTCTATCATCAAATCACAGATTTGAAGCCCTTTGAACCTACAGATCGCACCAGGGATCGTATTTACAAGTCCTGATCGTTGTTCTGCGGTTGAAACTCTGTCTGATTAGGTAACGGTTCGTTTTAACCTTCTAGTTTGATAATGGTTGATTAGATCTTGATTTTGAATGTAATGGTATAGTTAGGGTTGTTGATTATTGTCTAGATGATGGCTAGGATTGATTATAAACGAAGAACTCAATGTGTTAATGGATTAATCCTTGTTATGATCCGTTGTAATGTCCGGTTTTCATGAAATCATAACTATAGTTATAATTGCTTAAACCATTTGCTTGTGACAATGTAGGTGATTAGTTTGATTAATCTTTGAAATGCAAGGTTAAATCCAAGTGTTTCAAGCTAATCACAATCATTAACATACTCATTGGAATGATTATATAATGTTTATGATAACAGTCAGATTAGTATGTTAAACATTGTTATTAAACCTATTCTAATGTCACATTGTGATATTTCATGATATTTGGGTATTCAATAACAAGGATTGATCATTCCTAAGCCATAAATTCATCTAGAAACTGTTTCAGCACCATAATCAACAACATTAACTATTTGGTTGATCTGAGATTATTCTGATTAATCAAACCTGTCATCAACCTTGCATTAGGAACCTGAATCAGTGTAGGTTCCTACATTATCATACATTGTATGACATAACACAAAAATAAATAATTAAAAACCTAATATCGGGTTGATGACTTTCAAGGCAATGTCTTTGCCATTTGACGTTCAGAAAGATCTAATTAGTAAGTTAAACCATTAATAACTAATTAAACATAAACTAATGCAGAGTTATCTTATTATTACCAGTTTGTTTGATATTCTGCTACCTGTGAAATATCAGGTGAGTTTCGTACAACCCCTTTTCTTTTCGAAACTATATGATATATGTCACTATTATCTACGTGATTTCATGTTATTTGTTGAGAACTTGTGGATTTCATGGGATTTTGCCTGTAAAACAGAACTTTATCATAGAACTTGAAAGTCCTCATTCCTGAACTGTATCTAGTGAACCCATGCGGGGCCGAACAGAAAACAATGCTAGTACTATCGGCTGACAACCCATTTGCCGGGAGCTTGCAACTCCCCTTGGTGTAAATGTTTGTTATTTGTTTCCAGAACTTCTTAATGTAGTGATAGACATTAAAACAATGAGGCACTAAGATATGTACCGACGGGTAGTATCTTTGTAGAACGAGAATGGAGTAGTCCGAAAGGAAGTAGACACGGGTCCCATGTTTATCTTGAACTGAACATTTTGAGAACTTACATATCATATCATATTGTTGAACATGAACTTTACGATCTCACCAGCTTTGTGCTGACTTTTCAAACTTAAACCTTTTGTTGGGAGACAGTGACCACCGGGTGAGGATGCACTTCATACACTTGTAATTAAATAAATTAGATAATGTAATAAACATAGTTTGTATATTGTAATGTTGATTGTGATTACGAAATCCTTGTAATATATTCATTTTAAGTAAATCTGTGTCTTGTGATACCGGATCAAGTAAGTCACACCTCATCTCTGAGACATCACCACTATGCTTCCGCAACCTTCTCAGTGACATCATCAACAGGTGACGAGAGGTGGGGGTGTGACAACAACTGAGAATGTGCTTTATGGTTCATCAGTCCTTATTTTCCAACAAGACAATTAAAGACTTTAGTTTAGTTGTTCTTTCCATTGTTGTCATTTTGCATTCCGTTTTTATGTATTTTACTTTTATCATTGTTTTTATTTTATTTTACGTGGGTGTAAAGTAATTTGTTAAATGTCACTTTCATGGGAAAGTCATTCCTGTGTAATTTTCGGGTAATAAATCCCCGACATTTTCTAGATGTAATGAAGATTTTTCACCCAATGATTGTTTGTGTGTGTGTTTCGTGAAAACTCTAATAACAAACTTTCTTCGTACGAAAACACTGAGTGCATAATCGAGAGGAAGATCTTTGAATCAAAATAAAGAATAATAAAACATGGCCTAAACATTCTTGTTTTAAGAGCAGACTTTAATCCAACAAGGACTTTTGAAGATGACTTTTTTAAAAAAGATAATAAGTTTCGGTTCAAAAGTCGCAAATATTGGTTTTCAAAATGACTTGTAACTTATTCGCATTAAATTACAAATGTATCCCCAACCTTTACCCTTTACCCTTTACCCACCGACAACATCCATGCCACACGCTGCCACTGCCACCATCCATCGCCACCCGCCACCATCTCCCATTACCAACGCTACCACCCACCGTGATCATCACCACTCACCGCCACTTGCCACTGTCACCCACCACTACCCACTGCCATTGACGCCACCCACCATTGCACTACCCACCTCGACCCACCACCAATTCAACAACACAACACCGCCACCGTCACCCACCGCGACCCACCCACCGCTATGCATAACCTTAAAAGATTATATAAGAATGTCCTTTTAGTTTATTTTAAAAAAGTCATTTTGGAAAAGTTCAAATAAACAATTTTTTAAAAACGTATTTTGGAAAAGTTATAAGTCAATAAATACTTTTGACAAAAAACCACTTTTGAAGTTAAATTATCAGCCCAAAACGCCCACTATAATTAAAACAAGTGTACAAGTTATTGTCGATAAATTATGGAGATTAACACTTACAATGAAAAATATTTCTTGTTAGAGTATATGATTTGAAAAAATAACTTAATTGAAAAATATAAGTTAAATGGAAATAATGAAGGTAGAAAAAACAATTCTTAGCCACATGTAAATTGAAAACATTATTATGTTTTGTCCAAAACAAAACAAAATACTTACATATATATTGCATTTCGTTAAATTACGTGATTACAATACCTTAGAAAAATGAAGTCCAAAAAAATTATAAGTTAATGACATTTGAATGTATAAAAAATAAAACTTTGAAGCATCAAAAGTCACGTGTTGCATTAATGGAACCAAACTAATATTTATTATATTTGAAACTGCTCAGTTTATAAAAATGTTTGCTTTAAGAATGCTTTATATTATAACATGCATGTTGTGACATTAAATCAAAACATGTAATATATTTGACCCGACTTTTTTTTATAAAGATCGAATCGATTTATACAACCAATTCAAGTGTCAAATGACCCATACAATCATAGACACGCTAATTTCGGTTTTGTTTATTTGAAAATGATCAAATAATGAATAAAAAGTAAAAAATAACGACAAATCATGAACTTAATTGTAGAGAAATTAAACTTTGGAAACAAAAATAACAACACATAATGGTAATGAACGATTTACATAATTTATTAACAAAATTACCTAAATAGACAAAATCACAATTTAAAGCTAAAAAGTAAAAGACTGAAACAAGAGTGAAAAATTAAGATTCAAGGTATTATTGATCAATTGCTAATTAGTATTTTTTAAAATTTACAAATGTATACGTAATTACTATGAAAATAAAGAAAAATCTCCTCTGATTTCTCTTTCAATACTTTTTGCATGACTAAATTACTATAATAACACCTTGTTAGGTAATTGTCAAATCTGAGTCAAATGATCATTAGAATGTAAATCAACGATTTTGTGAAGTAAATATTGCATTGTCTGAACAAGAACTGGTAAAGTTTTTTACTAAGGCAATTGTTTTAGTACTTTATTTGTTGAGTAGTCACGTAAAACTAAGTTAAATCTAAACCCCGAAGTAGGCTTGAGTAATTTTTGAAATATAGCGTTTGAATTTGCAAATAAGTTGAGGCTATGTTAAAATAAATAAATTAAAATAAAGTTTAGACTGACTCGATCTAAGTCTTAATTTATTATATCCTCCCAATGATATAGATGTCGGTGCAAGTATAGATGCATAACGTACATGTCGTAAATAATATCCAAAATACATGATCCGGAGTAATTGAATGCGTTAGGGAGCAATGACACATGGTCGTCACTATACCCATGGTCCTCCATGTTATTCAAATTATTGCTCATTAAAAGCACCCCTCCTATCAAATACAAAGGCTATGCTACATTTTTTTTCTTTTAATAATAAATTTACGTATTCCTTTTTTTATTTTATTTAAAAGTAGATCAATAAGTATGTATTACATATTAAATAAATATTTTTAAAAAAGCTTTTTTTAAATGTTATGAAAAAGGCCTTTGGTATAATTATTACCAAGCGTAAAAAGATATTTATTATTTAATAAAAAAAAACGCATAAAAACTAACTTTTATACCATCTACAAATATAACATATGTTCTGATTATTAGTTTTTATTAGATACTAGATAGATAGTTATGTTTATTATAAATTTAGATTTAATATTATTTATATGTTAAAGTAATAGTATGCTTGGATATTCACTCACAAAAGGAGCGGCTTTGGGTTCTTTTTTAAAGCTTCAAAGTATAACCTATGCGTCTAATATTTAAATCGTCAAATATTTTAGTCCTGTGTACTTTTCTTTTAAAAAACCATCCAAAGTTAATTATTTTAAACTTTCATCACATCGGCTCTAATTTTGAGAAGTCGTGTAATTATAATCGATTGTAAAGGATTATGTAAAGTTTTTTCTTCATATTCGACTTCGTAAGAGATATATATTGAATTAACTAGTTTAACTAACAATGTATTACACACATTAATAAATTAAAATTTGAAAAAATAATTAGCTTTTTGAAACTATAATCAATGCTAATAATTAAATTAATTCAAATACCTAAATACATGTTCTTTTAGTTTAATTTTTATTTAATAACATAAAGAATTGTGAAAATAAGAATATCTCATATAATGATGATGTGTATTATCTTATTTAACAAACTAGACTGAAAAGATATAACAGGCTACACACACACACATATATATATATATGAGCATGGAATTTTTCATAACTCACTAAATGCGCGCTAACCTAAATAACTTTGGCAAGATGAAACCGAGTCTTGGATTTTTTTTTTGAACATCATTATAACACATTTTGAACACCATGTTCTTTTATGAGTTTGTGGAAATTCATCACCGTTTAAAAAAATATCATCGTTGTAAGTTTTGTGCTACAGTACTGTAAGTTTTAAATATTTAAAAACTTACAGTACTGTAAGTTTTTGAACGGTGATGAATTAGCCCAAACTCATAAAAGAACATGGTGTTCAAAATGTGTTACAATGATGTTAAAAAAAGTCCAAGATTCGGCTTCATCTTGCCAAAGTTATTTGGGTTAGCACGCATTTAGTGGGTTATATTTTTAGCATTCCCCTATATATATATATATATATATATATGCTAGTAGTAAACATGCGCGTTGATGCAACGGTTGTAACAAATGTTTACATCTTTGAATAAAGCAAATGTGAATGAACAATCCTTGTGTGAATGAACAAATCTGCATGCAAAAGAACAGATGGTGGTTCAGTAGAGCTTCTTTGATCATCATCCTCACTTGAGATTGTTGGATTTTTTTTTTGTTAAAGTCGTGCCTATATCAACAAAGTTGTGTAATGAATCCCTAAAAAAGGTAGATATGTAGATACTTGGTTCCGCAATGAAAAATGATGTTTTTTATGTGAGAAACACCATTAGGTGAGGATTTGAAACCACAACACATGTAGTTATGAACTTTTAGACAAAAAAAAAAAAAAAAGAATCCGACCTAGTATCAACTTAAAAATATCAAATTCAAAATAAGTCATTATTTATTGTTAATGTGGGACTAGCCCACTTGATAGAGGCATTACCTCTTAAAAAGGAGGTCTTGGGTTCAAATCCAAACAAGGATGTAATATTGGATGTAATGTAGGAGTAGAATAGTACGGCTGTTCAAAAAAAAATATACTTATTGTCATCAAATTTTGTTGATAGTTGCATTAATGAAGATTCAATGGATATTCTTTCAGCTTACATTTTGAGTTCTTATGACCATATTCAAGTTCAACCAGCGAAACCCAAATAGTAAAACTTATTGGATTTAGCACTAAAATATTTAAAGCATAATTTTTTCCTCAAAATGGGGTATGATGAGGAGAATGTAATTATGCCGAGTGATATAATTACACGTGTCTCGTTTAATAGGTTGATTGTTTGGCTTATTAATAATCAAAATATTTCAAAATAAGAAAACTTAGGGAAAAATATAACTACCTTGAAGAAGCCAGCACCTAAAAACAGATCTTGTGCAATATCCATTTCTAACTACAAAACTTGAATGCAAATACGCAGGTCCTCTTGCTACAATAATTGCCACTTTTAGCCTCACAGACTAATCCATCTTCTTTTCCCCAATTCCTGTTATCACTTATAAAATATGACAATTTGAACCAAATGTTTAATTAGCATATATAAACATATTATTGAATACCTCTATCGTTTAATACCATTTAAGTGATCTTGTAGATTTCTTTCATAAACCATAAACGTGATGCACAATTACCTATCAAAGAAAAATAATTGGATGATCCAATTTTCTCAAAATATCAAATCAACCGGAATCTCATGTTCCCCGTCTTCTGTTTTAATCGATGGTAACTATGTTTTTCTTGATTGTCACAACCTGCCAGCAAAAGAGATCTAAGATTCTTGCTTTTCAACATCTGCTTTTTTTTTTTTTTTTTTGCTTTATTTAAGTCCATCTTATCAAGAGGATGTTTTTCATTTTATCCCGTTCTTTTGAAAAAAATTCAATATTCCAACTTTTTTATTCATGTCTAGTTACATTTTCAAATTAATGCTGTATTTATAAATACAACATTCATCAATTTATTTGATTTATTTAGCAACTTGAGAAACTGAATATTAATGAAAGCGAAGACAAATTATTTGCACCTTTGCTTAGTAGTCATCACTTAGTAGAATATTGGTTGATTTTAAGTCATTATTTAGAACATGAATTCCAACGGCCACTTTTAGCATCACATGCCAATTCATCTTCTTTTCCTTAACTCCTATAATCACTTTTATTAAATGAAAATATAAACCAAACGTTTAATTAACATAAATATGTATATTTGAACAGAATTTAAAAAACCATTATAAATAAATGAGCAGATCTTATTCGATATATTTTGAAGAAAATGTAAAAATGACTTTTAATTATAATCATAAACATGTAAAATGAGCTTATTCAAGACCCTTTATTATTATAAATATAACATAATACTGGTAATATTTTGACACTAAATATGTGAAGGAAAACATACTCTTGAACAAATGAATTAGGTCAACTTAACCCAACCTGATTTGATATTACCCTTGCAATCCCTCCATTTGTTTTCTAATTGCATTACCTTTATATGCGTTGGCGTGTTCTTTTGCTTCAAAGGGAGGAATACGTTAGAGGAATTTATAGCACATGATACCTAGACTCAAGATATCTACGCTTGCATCATGTTTAGCACTTCCTGTTGTAATTCAACTATTTAATTAGAATAAAAAAACCACCAAATGAATGAAGAATATTATTTAAATAAGCGTGCTTTACCCATTTCTCGTGTGAGATAATCTATAGTATCACACATGTTTTTCTGCGATTGAATGTGTGCACCGACAAAACCAAAATTAGCAATCTTTAATTCACCACGAAAGATATATCAAGTATATATTATGATTTTGCTAACCAATATACAATGACATTGTCAATTGTTACTTGCGCACCAATCAAGAGATTCTATGGTATAATATCTCTATGAATAACATACTTCCCATGACAATAGATAAGAGTAAGCATTAAGGAAACAACATATTATAACAAAACCATCAATATTAGGTGACCATTTACATTGATTTTGTGGGTCTATTTTTAAGGGTGGTGTGAAACTTACGCCCTAAAAATTTGTCTGCACACCCACCAAACACCTCGTAGTGGTCACTACGGGGCGTATACGTGACATGTGTATGGCAGTGGTCAAACGATTGGTACGATGATTTGACCTAAATGCCTCGTGGTGCTCACTACGAGGCGTATTGGTACGATGAATCTGCAAAAAGTACCGACAACATGGATTCTGGCAATGCAATGTAGTTGGACTCTCATGTCGATCCGAACGAATCATCCTTTCCACACTGTACCTATGGGATAGAGGAAGAGGAAAAAACCGAATCTTTCCATACGACAATGTCAGGTGATGGGACACAAATGCCGCGTTTTGATCAAAACGGGGCGTATAGGTAACCCTAAACGCCCCATTGTGATCAATATGTGGCGTTTAATGTTTATAACGTGCATAATATTTTGAGCATCAAAGTAAGTTACGAATTCTTCGTCGATATAAACCCTCGCTTGTGAATCATTTGACATATAGTTGAACAAGTTTTCTCTTGTTTCGTTTATTAGAAGATTTACTTTTTGCTAGTATATTTTTGATTTGAAAAATGTCTTACTGGGATGGAGACTTTTTCTTCGGTCAATATTCTGACGTTTCTCGAGTGGAAGAAACTTATCAGGCATAAAACTGTAGTTTAGTTGTTTTTATTGTTAATCAAATGACAAACTAATCATAATATTTTTAAAGATGTGACTGGTGTGGATTTATCTGAGTCTCCAACTAGACCAGTATTGCCAGATCTTAACGAAGAGGTTGCGGCTCAAACTTCGTACTAGCAATTTGATTTGAACCAGGAACTTTGCATTGACGATGACGTTAACACGGAATGTTACGCTGGTGAACAATCACAGCCACCCAAATTTGCGGTTAAAGAGGAACAATCTGACATTGTATACCCAAATATGGACTAGAATACCAATAAGGTTGTAATGCCTTTGGTTTTCAATTTTCTATTTTATTATAATTATACTCGTACATAATAAAACAAAGTTTATAACATGCTTTGGATAGTTGTATTCGTAAACCTAAACAGATATACACGAAAGATATATATACTTAAATGAAATACAACTCATAAATATATTTATATGTAAATTTTATTAATAAAAAAATGAATAAAAGATTTAAATAATGAAATTAATTATGTTTTATAAAATGTAATGTTATAAATGTATAAAGTGTATAAGTTTTTAAAAATGGTTTTAACTTAAAAAGTTAAACTACAAAAATTAACGGGCCAATCTTACAATTTTCGAGACCTAAACATAAACATAACCTAAAAAAAACTTTGGATTATAAATGAGAGAAGACCATAAATATAGGGATTACAAACTTTCATCCTCCTTTATGCTTCTCACTCGGTCTTTGGTTCATTCATCTTATACCAACTATCCATCTCTCAAGAATTAAGACTTAGGTTGACAAAAAACGTTGGAGACTTCGTGAACACACCTAAAACTCATATCCTTGCCATCTTATCATCCAACTTACATTATATACATATCCTAACATAGGACATTGTGCTTTGTAAGGCTTAGATGTAAAGGATAGCAAGTAAGAAGCTCTACATGTTGGATTTTTAGTTTTGACATAATATAATTTTCGGGTGATTATTTAGCCAACATTTCCCCATCCTCAAACTAACATTTTGGACCACCAAAATATTCTATATATACTAGTATACTAATGAGAAACTACGTTCAAACGGTGCATAAAACCGAGTCTAAATGAAGCAATAATCACAAACAAAAGTTTGAGAACGTAACCATTGAGTCACGCCAAGATCCAAACTTTAAACTCAATTCTTGACACCATGAATGTTGGATTACCTTCTTCCATATGATAGTACTCTGAAAACGATGAACCTGGGCGAAAACCGTGCGAAAAACGGAGTTATAACGAAGCGGGAATCGCGAAAGCAAGTTTGATGTTTCTTAACGATTGCAAGACGCCAAATCCTTTTGAAAACCATCCCACATCGCCCAAGAAACCAATATTTTTCCCCTTTAAACACGTATAAATATCCTTGCTTGGTCCCTTATAGTTTGCAACTCCTAGTTGAGTATAAACAAGTAGAATAACCATATTTTGGTGGTTCTACAAGTGCAACACCCATTGGGATGTTGAACGTAGTAGTTTTATTTTATGCTCTTGGCGAGGAGGTGCTGCGCTTCGAGATCGTCTCGCCTGTAAAGTTTCTTTGAGGTAATTTTTTCCCTTCTTTCCATTATTCATTTATTTATTTATTTTCTTAGTCTAAGTAGTTGAGCTTAGCTTATTAGTTGTCGGCATTAGGCTCGTTTAGGTTGCCTTGTTTAGTTCGTCTTTAGAGTTGGTGTAGTCTTGTAGAGGCTCGTTAGGCCAACGAGTTTGGCCTACGGCGTCCGTTCATTTAGCTATGCCTAGCATAATGTTTACTCTTCCTCGTTGCATTCGTTTCATTAGGTTGAAACACGTTTGCATTCGGATCGCATATTGGTTCCTTTGAGCTGTTGTCTGGCCACACGCGTTCAATCCTCAGGGCATCCAGTTTGATACAACTGTTGATCTTGATTTTTCTTCATTATACTAGTTTTCTCGACCACCATTAATGTGAGTAATACTATACTCCCTCTTTTACATTTTGTACTTTTGGATGTTACATATACTAGCATTCAAAATCCAAGTTATTCTAATTTCAAATTCAATAGATGCAATGCCTTTAGTCTATTTTGGTTTGATTCTTTGCTATGTGATACTACTTGCTTTGTGATTCTGTGTTATTCTATGTTATTCTATTTTATTCGATACCGAGTAGCCTAAGGTGCGTTAGATACCACCTTCGCTTTGACTTAGGTCAAATGTGTTAAAAGGGCGAAAAGTACAACTATGGGCAGACTTGTGAAAATACTTAGCTTTGTGATTTGTATTGGAACGAGTTTGGAGATGATATAAACTATTGCAGACTTATAGATATACTAAGTTTTTTAGCTAAGTATTGATACGAGTTTGGAGATGAGATATTCTATAAACTTAATTGCAAACTAGTAGGATATGCATGCTAGAATTTAAACTTTGTAGTCTAATTGAATTGCATCAGTTTTTCTATGTAAACTATATAAACTGTATGTGTTACTTACCAACTATGCAAATAGCTGACAAAATCTTTATTTTGCATATGTAACAGGTTAGGTGGATGCGATGGTGAAGACATAGGATATTTTTATGCTAGTAGACCTAGTTTTAAATTTAAACAGTGTTATACTATTTAAATTTATGTACTTTGGTTTTGAAAACAACGTAATGAATGTTTGTTTTAATATGAACTAATGTTTGATTGTTGAATCTTTAATATTGTTGCATTAACTATTGAAACTTATAAAATAGCACCATGAGCTTTTGAGCATTTGAAATCGCTCCCCAACGTGTTCCGTCGTTGGTCAGGGTGTGACAGATTGGTATCAGAGCCATGATTATAGGGATCTAGGTTATCAGAAAATAGTGGCCTAGACAATAACTAAGCTTACACAAATATGAGTTATCTCATATTATTATTATTGCATGTTCATTATTTGCTTATGTGCTAAGTTCTATACAATATCTGTTGTATTATATTTTATACATGTTACCATAGAGGAACGCCATAGATGTTAACATACCTTTGCTTACACTTAGCTAAGAATGTCATAGTTTAAGATAACTTCTTATATTGAGTATTACTTAGTTTAAGTAATTACCTTATAATTTTGCTTTCAAGTAAACTCTATTCCATACTCACGTACGCGCAAACCGTCTTTAGATCATAAAAATTCAAACTCATTAGACTTAATGTCT